>SKCR01003334.1:0-97180 GCA_019454045.1 Zanthoxylum bungeanum | reverse complement strand
CTAGTTGAGGGAACTATAGTCTGGTGAGCCACTGAAGGTCCTACAGGTGGGGGTGAAACTGGAGCTGTGGGATTTGCAGCTCTCAGCTCTGGGCCCGAAGGCTGCTGTTGTCGGGCAATCAACTGAACCAAAGCTTCTACTGATCGTTGAATCTGCTATAAACCCATAGCTACTACATCATCAGCCTGACCCACTGGTCTTCTCCTATCATCTCATATACCACCCTCATGTACATATTCCATTCTATGTCCCCTATCTGGCTCAGGGGAAGGCGCCATTGATCTTTGGTCTGGATCTACGCTCTGGGGCGCTCTACCACGCCTGGGTCTACCTCTAACTTTGGTTCTGCCTTTAGGCGGCATGATATCAACAGCTATATAAACGGAAGAGGAAAAATGTCAATTAATTTCTTAGGAAATTTAGGGTAAAAGGATAAAACATACCTCAAGACAAGGATACTAGAGAAACAGTCCCTTATATATTAGTATTTTCTGGTATACTACATATATAAGACACTGCTACTCACCCATTGTAGTCACTGACTAGACCATGCTTCGATATCATCTTTGTAACATCCCCAATCCGGGAAGGTTACCGGAAAATGACAGATTCCACTGCCACCTAAGCCACTGACTGAAACTGGAAATACAAATATTTTATTATCTTAAATAACTTGTATCTTAACAATATGCATGCAAACACATTTTATAGATCTGTGTTAATTCATGAACCACGAAGAAACATACATAGTCTGGGTACTCTGTACAAGCATATACATGAAATATATCAAAAGAAACAAAAGGAACTACATCATGCGTGAATGTAGATATGACATGATAGACCCAAATGACAAGTGACTGTAGTGCTACTTTTGTCCTTGGTCTATGTCTTCAAAATATGGTCATGGCTCACCAGCTGGAAGATCCTGCAAAAATTGGAGAGTGGGGGAGGAGGTGAGTCCTAAAGAACTCAGTGAGTTGAGCTATAAAACCATAAAACAATGTTAGTAAGTTCTCATAATTAAAGAAACATCTGTCTAAATTCATAAACTTAAATCAAGTTTTTTCTCTTCAAAAGCTTTTATGAAAAATCAATTTATAAAACTTTATGTCTGAAATATCTGAGAATCTGCTGGATGTTTGGCGCATGGGGGTATTACGTCTCGCTGTCCCCCCATACGTAAATCTGATGGTCTTGGGGCATTACGTCTCACCGTCCCCCAAGCCACGATATTGGAGCCGGGGTACGGATCTATGCTACCCTCCTGACTCAGTATTTTGGATCTATGGGCATATGTTATCCCTAGTCCTGAACTACGTGTGCACTCGTTCTGGATCCGTAAATTAAAAGTTACAACTGAGGTGGGTTTTCCCCCATGCCTCCAAAATCATGAAAATCCTGTTTTGAAATCATTCTTATACTCAAAAACATATATCTGAAAACAAGCTTTATCAAGCTGCTTCTGTTTAAATAATAAATCTCATATTAATCTAAAACTTATCTCAAAGCTTATGAAATCAAGGTTCGATAAACGCTAATGAGAATCATTTAAAAATCATAACAAAATTCTGAATAAGTACTACAATCACAATTCTATGGTAAGTCTGATGTAGTTCCTGGTGTGGGTGATCTTCGAGCGCCTCGATACCGATCTAAGGTTAAAGAAACGTTAGTTCTCTTGCAACTGGTAAGAAAGGAAAATATAATGTAGGATTGATTTTTAATACTTGAAACATAATGTAATGTGTGTGTATATTCTTATACGAGACTGTTAGGGTGCACTATAATATCTTAGGGTGAGTTGAAATGAATAAGACTGATCTTGGAAAATTCAATCAAGCGTCGCGACACTGGCTTATGGGCGTCGCGACGCTCACACGAGCTGCTGAGGTAGTGGGCATCTGATGGTTCCGCGTCATGACGCGAAAGGCTGGGCGTCGCGACGCTAAATGACGGGCTTCGCAACTCGCACAAATCCATAATCGAGGTAGTGAGCTTCCCCTATTTCTACGTCGCGACTCCGACCCACGAGTGTCGCAACGTTCATATGAGCAGAACTGGACAGAGAGCCTCATATGTTTCGCGTCGCGACGCTAGCTCATTTTCAGGGCGAACAATAATTTCCCATCTTCACTTCCAAATGTTTACAGCACCAATAAAGTTATTTCAATTACAATTACACTAATCATCAATAACATAACCTTTCAACATCACCACAACATTCATTCCCTAGACTCCAACTTAGTTCAATGCCTAAGGATTTCACAAATTGAGGTTTCATATAATCACCATTTTCTTAGCTCAAAAATCATCTAATCACCTTCAAACCCAAGTCATCAACATATATCCATCATCACGTTATCATAACTCAACATATCAAGATTTGGGTCAAACATTTCCTTACCTTGAATCAACTTCTTTCTTCACAATTAGAACCTCCAAGCTTCTTTTTCTTCTCCATGGGCTTGATTGAGGTTGGATTACTCTTGATTATCTTGTAATTTTGCAAGGAAATGAGAAACCCTTTCTTCTTCTTCCTCTTGAAACTTTCGGCTAAGGGGGGAAAAGAATGATTTTATTATCTCTCTCTCTTTTGTCTTTAACCCCTTTAAATTTTAGAATAAAAGAAGAGAAAAGTCTTGAATATTTTGGATTTCTTTAGAATTCTAAGGATTTGGACCATATATAGGATTCTTAATGGCCTTTGATTTGGGCCAAACTCATCCTAATTTAATTATGGCCCATATATTATAATAAAGCTAGTTGGGCTTGACTTAAAGTTGGCCCACTAAGTCATCCTTCAAATTTCCGCTAATGCTCGGGAAACATTTTTATCTAAGTCGCCAAGTTATTATTCTAGTTGAGTTATGAAATTTCGTGTTGTTACAATGGAATTCGGTACTCATACTTTGAATAAAAACACACATAATTTTAATATTGAAAGAATAAAATTACAACAAAACTTGAAAAATAAAACACATAAGAGCTGGAACTCAATAAATTTTCAGAGAGAAAATTTGGAATTCGGGCTACATAAATAGAGGTGTTGAGCACCTCTATTTATAAAGGTGCCCATCACCTCTACAATTATAATTGCATAGAAATTATTGCAATTGCATATGAATGAGGGGTTCATCCACCGAAAGGTGGAATATGGCAAACATCCACTATTTATTTATTTTTATTTTTTTCTTTTTAATTTTTGTCTTTAAGAATTACATATAGCATATTTTGGATTTTTCATCAATTTCGACCATGAAAACCTCAAAATTAGAAAACCTTGTAAAGATAAATTTTTTTTTATATATTTGAGTCTTATTTTATCTGGAACTACAATTTCCTCAATCTGATATGGGAATACAAAGTTATGGTCAAAATACGAAAATTACGCAAAGCTATAATTTCCGAAATTGTACATTGTTAGAACACCCTTTTAAGTTTATAGCCTCCAAAATCCAAATGTCGCGTTTATTTTTCTAGTTATGCATCCAAAGTATTATTTCACCTATATAAGAAATAAAAATCACAATAAAAATATATAAAATATAAATTTAATTATTATTTCACAAATGTGCTAAATTAAGGGGATTAATGAAATTAAGTGTAAAATGATTACTTTTACTTTATTAAATGTACACTTTTTAGTATTCAGCACAACCTCTCTCCCTCCAACCAGTTTATTACTAGTCCATATTAATTTAAGCGAAAACTAAAAAGATAATTTATAATCCAAGTTAGTAATTATTTTATTTCTTTCTAAATTATCAAATAAGTAAATTCTCCTGTACTTTTTACCATTTCATACACATATAAAATAAAGTATAATCAATTTATTGTACCCACAATATTCACAGGTCTTGTTGAAAATATAGTAAATTTTTTATCCTAAAGTATAATATTTTCTAGAATTTTATGATTATGAGATAATCAAGTTATTATAATTATGAGATAATTATATAATTATTATGATAATAATATTTGCATTATCAAAGAGACAAACCATTATGGTTTGCCATAATGTCCAAGCATTTTGTCTATTAGGTCATACCTAATTACCTAATCTTGGTCTACTTCACATGCTATAGTATGACCTTACATATTCATTATGTTTACTATATTATTGAGAAGATATGTTGGCTTTGAAAGAGGATAAAAATCCAGATTTTTCTCAAGAGAAATAGTGAGTTTTCATAAATCAAAATCCAAATTTTTTCTTAAGTGTTGAGAAGAGAGAAAAAAGAGTGAGCAAGAACTTAATCTTCTTCATTATTTCTTTCAAAAGCCAAAAGGAATAGGGAGAGAGCTTCTTCCAATTCTTAAGTGATTCATATTATTCTCTCAAGTGTTGAAAGAATAAAAAGAAAAATTTATGACAACAACTTTCTCTAAACAGTTTAGAGAATAAACTTTGTGAGTGATGTCCACACTTCGATTGGTTGGTAACTAGTCATATTTCGGAAGATCGAGTGGTAGATCCATAGCAACGGATCTCAAGGAAATACATTCAAAACAGAAGCAAATCAAGTCACCAAGGGTTGGTAACATTCGATTTACATAAAGGGATAAGGCAAACAAATTTCAAGGTCGATCCCGGAGCATAAGGCATTTCCGCTGCGCATAAGGAAAGTGTTTCCTATAGTGCATAGAACGGGGAAGGCCCACGAGCCTCCGTGGTGTTTGCAGCCTCATGATGTGTCTAGAATGGGGAATGAAATTTGCCCATGTGACGTTGGCCATCCCATTTCAGACCCGCCAAACATAGCACGGGGAAGGCAGGAAGGCCTTCATGGTGTTTGCGAGCCTGAGGTTTTTCCTAGCATAGGGACACTCCTTATGGCATTGATCACCCCTCCAGTCCGTAGCTCGGTTCGCCAAGACTTCTGGATTGTAAGATTCAGAGTTGTTGTTTTGGGTAATGTGGAGTAGGACACTACTTCAGTTCCCTCGACATTTTTTTGGCTCAGTGTGAAGTGTGTGATACCTCACCCCATCATATTTGTCATCTTATTTTATTTTTGCGTAACTTGGTGTGGGCCGCCATTACCATTGTTCGTAAGAATGGCCGAGGGTTGAGAATCTTCCCCCTATAGCTTGTCTTGAATATAATTTTGACTGCTCGGGGGTGTATTCGTTCCGCCAAGGCCATGTTACTCGAATGAAATAAGGAGAGGACATTTCCTTGTGGCCAAGTGGTTATAGCGACTCGGGTCGGGTAAGTCCCAGTGATGCCTTATTGTGTTTGTTGGAATATGGTCAGAGTTTCTCCCTCATGGCCTTGTATTGAATGGCATAAGGAGGGGACATTCCCTAGTGGCCAAGTAGTTATAGTGGCTCGGGGTCGGGTACGTCACACCAAGGTCTTATTGTGTTCGTTGGCATGGGGGTGGAGTTTCTCCCTCATGGCCTTGTATTGAATGGCACAAGGAGATGACATTCCCTCTTTGCCAAGTGATTACAACGGCTTGAGTCGGGTACGTCCCACCGAGGCTTTGTCGCTCTCGTTGGTATAGGATCATGACTTCTTCCTCATTGCCTCGCCTGATCAAGGTCAGTTCAGAAGGTGTTGATGATGGTCGGGTAGAAGACGCTCGTTATTACCTATTCGAAGGATTCAAAATCCACCAAGTGTATGAGCCTAGAGACATATTTGTGTTGGCCTCGAGAATCAATGCTCTTGCTCATGGTGTGGTCCCTTTGAGGAATGGTTGAAATAACTTTGGTTGAATTTACCAAGTGTTGATTAAGGTTGGTTAGTCCAGTGTGTTGGAGAGGAAATTGCCCAGTTTCGGGTCTTCGATTGTCGCGTGTTTCAGTATGGAAAACATAAGTATGTGTAAAAGTTGAATTTTCATTTACAATGGAAGTTTTTACATTGGGCCCCCTCGGGGTTACCCATACATATAAAAAAAGATATCTTTGGCGATATGAGTGCCTTTTTGACCCGAGGGACATGGCAATATGAATAGTGCGAGTTGTGATCGGAGGACATAGGCGCCATATATACCATCTTTTGAATAGTTCCCGACATCAACTCACTAACTCGTTGATACTAAGAACTATGAGACAAATGTTGATGGTGATTTTTCACCCCGAGGAAGTTTGATGCCTGAGAATTGGTAGAATGGGGTTTGTACTTGACAAATAATAGACGCTCAAGGTCCTTGAAGGGGGATAGGTCAGATAGAGGGGCCCGAGCCCAAAGTGCAGAGGAACACCCGATGGAAGAGCCAGTTGATGAGGCTAGATTGGGATACCGGCTCAATCTAAAGGAAATGTATCAGATTCGACAATATTTGAGCACACGTGGAAGCTAAGTCGATGAGGTCATACTTACCGACCCTACTCGGTTGAGGAAGTTAGAAGAGGCATGACCAATCATCATTCTCCTCGACACGCCGACCCGAGGATCAGAGTTGAGACCACAAGATATCTTGTACTTGAGAGCTTATGACGTATACCTTACATGAAAGTTTGGGCCTCCAGAAAACTGATGTGACATTAGTAAGTCAACAACTTTCATTGGGAAGAGACTCTAACTGACGGAACAATGCTGGAGTGGTTGAGTCACATGTTGTCACGTTGGCAGAACGTGTAGCAGTGGAAAAAAGTTAGAATGATGGGCTTCTGCTGGCAGAGGATGGTTGAGTCAAAGACCATAGCTACTATTTGCAGAGTGGTTAAGGAAATGAAGCATGGGCAATAATGACATAATGACGTGGGATGACATCGTGGATTGGTGGGATAGTAGATTCAGAAGTTTATATAAAGGAATCGAAGACTCAATTTCAATGGTTGGCTCTTTTGTTAGCAATTTTGATATTTCAGCACTTGTAAAAAAAGACCTGAAAACTTAGTGATAGAGAGAGAGAGATGATGTTGGTTTTGACCCAAGCGAGTAATAAAATCTCCTCTCTTTACTCTCGTGGACGTA
This sequence comes from Zanthoxylum bungeanum, assembly GCA_019454045.1. Classification (NCBI taxonomy): domain Eukaryota; kingdom Viridiplantae; phylum Streptophyta; class Magnoliopsida; order Sapindales; family Rutaceae; genus Zanthoxylum; species Zanthoxylum bungeanum. The sequence continues at coordinate 90,249 of SKCR01003334.1, read as the reverse complement.
GGTTGGAGCCACACTCCACCGAACCACGTTAATCTATTATTTTCTCTGTGATTTTTTGTTTGCTTTGGCTCCTTACTAACCAAACAAATTCACTACTTGTGGGAGGTTTGTTCGTGGGGTTGAATTCTCAAATCACCCTTGGAATAAAAAATAATCGTCAACACTGAACAATAAGTGTTAGCAGCCTTATTATCAATGAGAAAATAAGCATTGAGCTGGGTAGGGAAAATGTCGGAGAACGTATGGTTTGATTTTGATCATCTTTTGACAGCAGTGGGTATGTCGGAGAACATATGGTTTGATTTTGATCGTCTTTTGACAGCAGCGGGTACAAACCTCTTTTAGCAACCCTTTGAGCCATAATTATCCTCATCTTTTTGTCTTTAATAAAACACAGGTTAGAGGAAAGTTCTATTAAAATGTCATTATCCAAGAGTAAGCAGTTTCTTAGTAATATGAGGAACATATAGCGTAGCAGAAAGATGCAAGCAAGTTTCAAGTGATGTGTAAAAGCATGAATATCCAATATGAGGAACATTCATATACCATATGTACGAAGAATTTATATATTATATAAAAGTTGAGAAATAGTTTCTGTTTTAGGCTGTCCACATAGGTATTTATCTTTGAGGCTGTCCATGTAAGCGTATGAATCATTAATATTTAAAATAAATTATCAATGTATAACTCTTCGCATTCTTCCACCACTAATATTTTATTTTCTCAGATCCTTTAATCTTTTCGTTTTCCAAAATTATTAATTATTGAATATATATTAATTAAATACACATTGTTTCAAATAAGTTATTAATATTTCAACTTTTCATAATCTTCAATTGCAAACCTTTCATTTTTCCAACTCTTCCAAACTCTTCATTTTCTTAAAGGGTCATGCTAACTAATGTCCTAACAGCACTTATTAATGATCCATTTTTAGTAAGTTTTCATATCACTTTTATGGGGAATGTAAAAAAATGTCAAATATTAATTACTTTGTCATTTTTCCTATAAAAACTTTCCTAAAATGGATCCTTAACAAGTGCCCTAGGGGCACTCATTAGCATTTCACTTTCTTAAATTATTAATGATTAAAAGCTTATTAATTAAATGTGTATTTATTTCAAATGAATTATTAATGTTTAATTTTTTACATTGTTCATTAACTGTCATTTATTTATTAGTAGAAGTTCAAGAGTCATAAATTATATTAGTAGATGTTCGAAATTTATTCTCCTTCAATAAAAAAAATATAAAATGAAATAAGTTAGAAGTCACATTTGTTAATGTAGGAGAACATTAAAGAAATTATATAACCTAGACAATTATAATTAAAAGTATGACATTAATTAATTAATTAATTTTTTTTTTTTTTTTATTTTAATAACGAGTCACGTATCGCGCGGATTATCTGCTAATTGAAACTAAAACTCTCTTATTTCCACGGTGCCATGGACCGTCACTCCTGTCTCGGGCAATAAAACCTAAATTCTCCTTTGAACGTAACAGGCTAACAGCAGACGACAATACGTCACTGTAACACTCGCCAAACATGGCCATAACCAGGACGCTCTCACTCTCCGTTACTCGCCGATCTCTCACTCCAATCACTCCCCTTCGATCCTCCTCCTCTTTATCTTATTCGTTGACTCTCCAATCCAATTCTAATTTGACTCTTAAAATCCGTAGCTTTCGTGTCTCGGCTTCTTCTATGAGCAGCATCCACGCTCCCGAGAGAGCTTCGCGAACCTCTTTTCTTGACCGGAGAGAGAGCGGCTTCCTTCACTTCGTCAAGTACCATGGCCTCGGCAACGACTTCATTTTGGTACTAACGCTTTCTTTCTCCATTTCTGTTTGGTTCTCGAGAATATGTAGGAATTCATCAGAAATTACTATTTTTGTTCAATCGAAATCTCCATTTTTGTTCCTGACACTGACAGCATCATACTAATACAAAGACAAGTCAATAGTGATACGGGCAATTTGAGAAATGTGAAATGATGCTATGTCGCTTTCATTGAGTTTAGTTGAACTGATCGTTTTCTTTGATGCAATTGATGAGATTTTTGACTTGGCACTGATTGAGTGAATTTTTTATAGGTTGATAATAGGAATTCTACAGAGCCTATGATAACTCCGGAGCAAGCAGTGAAGCTATGTGATCGGAACTTTGGAATTGGGGCGGATGGAGTGATCTTTGCCATGCCTGGAGTCAATGGCACTGATTATACCATGAGAATCTTCAATTCTGATGGCAGCGAGCCGGAGGTTGGCCCTTTGTTCAATACTTTATGTTTTGATATATGCTAATGCTAATAAATTTGAGGGAACTGTACTGTATAACTTTGTAATGAGCTTTGGTTAGATTTTAATTATTTTTCTTTTTTCATCATCTAGATGTGTGGTAATGGAGTGCGATGCTTTGCAAGATTCATTGCGGAGCTTGAAAATTTACATGGAAAGCAAAGGTAATGTTACCAGTTGGTTTTGCAACGTAATGTCTTATTATTGGATAATTCTTGCTAGGATATCACTCTATGTAAAACATATAGAAACTTGACATTTAAGTTATATGCATGGCTTGCCAATTGCATTTGAAAGGCAAGTTTTAAGAGACTACTTTGAAGTCGCAACTGATACGTAAAGGATTATCTTATATGCAAGCAGGGCAATCTTTGGAAATATCAATAAATCAAAACTGATTGAAAAATACTTTTTTATAATTAATGGTTTGAATCCATCCTGATCATTTGTGGAGGGTGTTTAGTAATTTGTTTTTCTTTGTTTACTGTTGCAGTTTCACTGTTCACACTGGAGCTGGTCTAATTGTTCCAGAAATTCAAGATGATGGAAAGGTTTGTTATTCAGAATCCTCTATTTTTGAAATCCACCTGACTTTTAAACACATCAGTGTTTCTCACACTAGGAATATGCCATCTGGCAAAGCTCTTCACATGTCCAAGCAGTGACAAGATGCAACAAAGTTACTGAAATATAATTCTTGTTTTTTTGGTGGCATCCTTTCTGTGACTGCTTAACTTTAAGTTCGTTTCTGCTTTTAAATTACTGTCTACATATTGTTCTGGGTGTGTATCCTAATCGTATCAGTCACTGCCTACTGCAATTTCAGGTCAGAGTTGATATGGGTGAACCGATACTTAAAGCTTCAGATGTGCCTACAAAATTACCAGCAAATAAAGATCAATCTGTTGTTAAATCAGAACTTGATGTTGATGGAGTTAAATGGAATGTCACTTGTGTTAGCATGGGAAATCCTCACTGTGTGACTTTTGGTACAAAAGAAGGGCAGGTATACATTCTGAATAACTTTTTATGTGACTGTGATATTTGTGTTGGGTTTATCCTGTACTATTTCTTTGAGGTATTTATTTTTGTGCTATTTCTTTTACGTACCTGAAGCCGACATTTATACTGAATCTTTCACTAAAGTTAATGTTAACCTGAGTAAATATTGTAGGCATAAATATTGTTATGTTTCTAGGGTCTAAGGTCTTCATGCATCATGCATGTATATATTCTAAGGCTGAAGCTCTATTAGGTCTTATGGCGTAACCTTTTTAATCTGACACCCTTCTAGATGATAAGTACGATGGGAAAAAAGAGTATAAAGTAGGGGTGTGCAAACCCAACCCGAAAAGTGAGTCCACCCGCGCGGGTTGGGTTGGGTTGGGTTGGATTGGATTGGGAGCCTGTTGGGTTGGATTTGGCCAACCCGTGCGAGTTGGGTTGGGAGCTCGTTGGGTTGGTTTTGGCCAACCCACGTGGGTTGCTGGTTGACACAAGTTGGAAAATTTTCAACCCGCACCAGCGAATTAATTTTTTAATTTTAATTCATATGATATTTTTAATTTTTTCATTTAATTTTATATTTTAATCTTTTTTCCTCTTCTTATACCGGTTGGGAGCCAATTGGGCTGGTTTTGGCCAACCCGCGTGAGTTGTGGGTTGACATGGGCTGGAAAATTTTCAACCCTCACCCACGAATTAATTTTTTATTTTAATTTATATGATAATTTTAATGTTTTTTCATTTAATTTTATATTTTAATCTTTTTTCCCCTTTCTTATACATGTATTTATTATTTTAAATGTATATTATTAAATTTTTTAATTAATTTTTTTTTTTTAAATTAATATATTCAATCCACACCATCCAACCCGTGAGTCATCCTGCGACTTGTGTGGGTTGTGCGGGTCAGGTTAGAAAAATCCCATCCCGCACTGTTTGCGGGTTAGGTGGGTTGAGTGTCAACCGACCCGTGCACACCCCTAGTATAAAGAGTTAACAAAGTTCATGCTACTTGCTATTCTAAAAAATGGTTTAGGCGGCCTCTAGGCTTGATCGTTCTAATTATGCATGAAAACGGTTGTTAGGCGGTGTTAGGCGATTAGGCCGTTCTAAGCGGCTACCTAGGCAACGGGTCTAGACGGTCACCTAGGCGGTTCTACGCAGATCTGTACGTTTTTTCCTCGGTTTTTTGAATAAAAAATAAAGTCGTCTAGCGCCCCCTAGCCTATCCTTCTAGGCGTCGCCTAAAAGGCCTAGGCGCTCCCTCACCGTACGCCTACCGCCTGGCATTTTCTTAGAACATTGGCCGCTTTAGATAACATTTATATTTCCTACTCTGTCTCTAATGTTAGTCAGCTTCTTCGTCATCACTATGTGCAAAAAAGTTCTAGATGCTCGTAAATTATCATATTATTTACTTTTGAAAGAAACAATTGATATAATTCCATTTTCTTATGCATTTCTCTGATACTGATCTTTTTGTAATGATTGCAATTGAACAGAATTTGCAGGTTGATAAATTAAATTTGGCTGATATTGGTCCTAAATTTGAGCATCACTCTGTGTTCCCCGCACGAATCAACACAGGTTAGATTTTATCTAATTATGGTGTTGAATTTTCCCTCGGAATCAGTCCAATCTCATATAGCAATCTGGTTTTCTTGGTACGTCATCATTGTCTTTCCCATTATTGAACAGCTGTAATGCCAGGAGCACCTTATTGGTAATTTGAAATTTGTATCGTTATGGGGTTAAAATTATCAGCATTGTACTTATGAGTCATAGGCATGCATGGTTTTTGCCTCCAACCTCAAGAATTAAGCTTGATGGTCAAACGGCCATGTGGCCCCAATCCCCATATTAAAAGCTTTTGAAAGTTTTGTTCATTTCATTTGTAGAATTGGTGTGGGTAATGGTTATAATTGAGCTCTGCACCCCAATGAGCATAAACAAGTTTTGCAAGGTTTGAATTGAACTTTGTGCCTTTGCCCATTGCTAGTTTATAACAGACCTTGGTAAACTTCCTAGCAGCAAAGCTTGTTATGGAGAAGTGTATATACAATATCTTCATCTTCACTGCCTAGAACAGTTTAGGGCCATACTGTTGGTTTTTTTTTTTAATCATAATTCATAAATTTGCCTTGTCATGACATATGTGAGTAGTCATAAATTTTGTTTGATATGATTTGCAGAATTTGTAGAGATTATTTCTCCTTCACATCTGAAGATGCGGGTTTGGGAACGTGGGGCAGGTTACTAATTGTTGCCGAATTTGAATTGTTGGTTTACTGTACTTAAAGTAATGGATTTGTTGTATTTGGTTATGCTAAAACCAACATTTTTTAAGTGCAGGAGCAACCCTGGCATGTGGGACTGGTGCTTGTGCAGTGGTTGTCGCAGCAGTTCTTGAAGGTCATGCTAAGAGAGTAAGTTTAACATGCAATAACAGAAACGATATGAACCTGAATTACTCTAGATTGAAGCTGATTTTGTCCATCTTTTTAGCATGCTATGGAACATTAAGGATGCTATAACAACCCTACAATCCCTCTTTGTATTTGTTTTTGTTCATTTTCCTCATACTTGTCGATTTTCACGTAAAACAGAAATGCACTGTTGATCTACCTGGAGGGCCATTGGATATTGAATGGAGAGAGGAAGACAACCATGTATACATGACTGGCCCGGCTGAAGTTGTGTTTTATGGATCGGTGCCACTAAACTAATTTATCGTCGTCAACTTATCTCAGATTACCTGAATTTTGGGGACGTGTGTTGTTTTAGACAGAAAGATCCATGAACATGAATAATATTTTTGTGTTTTTTCAAGTGTTGTGAATGTTGTCTATTGTCTGTTTACTTTGTTTTGCTTAGTTTCTCTTTCCAACTGTGCACATCGGGGTAAATTAGGGATGACAATCAGGACGTTCTGTATTGGTTTCGTCCTGTTTTGTCTCAAATCTTGATCGATTTTTTTTTTTTCAGAATCTCGAATTTTGATCGGGATTCGAGACGAAAATCATCCCGAATTTCGAGTGGATTATTTATTCGAAACAATTTTCGTCTCGAATTTCATAACGAACGATATTGGATTCCGATAGGGATTCGAGTTTTTTTAGCAAACGATCTGGTATAATGAAACTTGAGTTTTGTAGTTGTAAACAAACAAGTCTTGTGTAATAATGCATGTAATGTTATTACGTCTTTTATTATAGTGAGCTAGTGATCAAGTGTCTCTCGCCTTTAGCCATATGTAGTACTGCTTCAACCACAGGGACATCATCGAGAAGGTCAAATTAAACTCTCTTAAAGCAACTGCAGGGGGGGCTTCTTTTTTCAAGACGTGTCACAATTTCCACTGAAATAATATGAAATAGCTGTTTCAAGTGGAGATTTGTAATGTTCTTGATCTTTATGTTAATTGATTTTCTTCAAATAGGCAGAAAGTTACAAGCTTTTTGGTACAAGATAGGAAACCATGTAAGCAAAAGTAGCTATGCTTTTCTTCAAATAAGTCACGTATTTATGAAAGTATGAGCTTCCCTACACCTATCATAATTTATATCATTCTCCCTGGCTCTGTAGAGATATTGTATTTAAGCTAATAGATAAGAATCTAATGTTAGTTTTGAATGATAAGTTTTAACACGTTTATGAAACAGGAGCTGGGATGCTGCTTATTTATTTGTTTAGCTCTAAAATGAGCTATTTTTATTTTTCATTTGGTATTTTTTTTTAAGCAGCTTCACTTGGACATTCTAATTTATTTATGTGACGAATGAAACGAAATAAAAACACTATATACAGTTCTGTAATAATAATGACTTTGAATGTTAGAATTTTCCGTACTCCCTTGTGTATGGAATGAATTGTTTGATTTTCGGGAATCTGAGTCAGTTTGCTTTTAAATGTTGGTACAATTCTTTCCGTAGGCGAAATAGCTTTCATTCCATACATAAAGGAGTATGGGAAATTACATGTGGGTCTCCACTCAATAGTCTGGTATGCCCATAATATATTGGCAACTCTTCGAGCGATCTTCCTTTCTGAACATCAAGTTTCTTCTCAAGTTGTTGAAGATAGTTCGATTTGTTTTTTTTGCCTCGTCATTCGATTGTGGATAGCTCTGAGATAAAAACCTCTATTAAATCACATTCTCCTTGTAAAAGTTTTCTTCGTGATCAAGGTCCATGAAAGACCAAATCTAGTAATGATCTGTTTCTTTAAGAATTTGAGTACGTCATTTCCGGTAATGTTCTTATATGCCTCCGCTTCTGCCCATTTAGTGAAATAATCTGTTACCAACAGCAAAAATCTGATTCCTCGGGTAAATGGATTTTGGAGGCATGCTTTTGACACTTATTGCAAAATTTTATGAATCATTCTAGAGTGTAAGCCAATAATAGCATGCTCAAAGTATTTTCTACTGCAATGCTCTTCTTTTGGAATGATTTCCCGTTTGCCCTTCATGGATCTCCGATAACATTTCTCATGCTTATTTTCAGTTAAGCAATTAAGTAGTGGTTGCAAAATAGAGATTCATCCAGGAATTGTTTGTACTTATATTCACGAGTCACGACTTCTAGCTCTTTCTAAGAGATCGATGGTTCCAACCAGCTCTGTGATGCAAGTCTCTCTCCACAATATCCTGTTAGCCCTAAAACCTAATGTTTCCAGACGGTCTGCCTCCGAGTTCTGCACCCGGGGGATCTGATGGATCTGAAATCTTTTAAAAGATGAGGCCAAAAGCTTGGCATGATTAAAATAACTCTCTATTCTACTCTCTTTTGTCAAAAAGTCCATTTGCCATCGTGAAACTACTAAGGCCGAATCACTGTAAACATCCACTCGTTTTACTCATAGGTCTTTCGCGAGATTGCTTTTTCAATCACTAATCTTTCCAGACTTAGAAGATGCAGCCAATTCCTGCTCCAGACTGATTACTCAATCCATCAACAAAAAACTTCCAGACTTTATCTTTCAAATCAGTCAAGATCAGTGTTTCATCTTCAATAATTGACTCACATTCTAATAGAAAATCCGCCAGCACTTGACCATTTCTGGCAGTTCAAGGTCGGTACTCTATATCATATATAGATAGTTTCATAACCATTTTCCCTACTCGTCCCATTACATTCGATCGGCTTATTAATAATCCATCGTAGTGGGTATGAAGTCATTATTATGATCTTCTGACCCTCAAAATAATGGCAGAATTTTTCTTTTATATTGTATAAAGGTAAAACCAATTTTTCTATTATTGTATATCGGGTTTAGACATCAAGGAACGCCTGATTGGCAAAAAATATTGATTTTTATTTTCCCTCTTCTTCCCACAATAATACTGGATTAATAGAATAATGGGACACTGTCAAATACAAAAATAACTTTGCATTCAATTTTGAGACAAACAAGATAAGGGCTACCTTAAATAACTTTTCAATTGCTCTAAGACTTTTGCTTGCTAGCCCCAATGTCATCCTATCTCCAGATCGGATAACCTTAAGGAATCTCCTATAATTATCCAACATTCTAGAGATGAATCTGTTGAGAGCCGTAACTCTCCCCGTGAGAACCTAGACGTCTCTTTTAGTTTTGGGGTGGTGGTCTTTAGTAAGGTTTTGATTTGGGCTAGATTTACTTTAATTCCACGTTGCCTTGCTATATGTCCCAAGAATTTCTCAGATGAAACTCTAAAAGGCACACTTGTTAAGGTTGAGCTTCAATATGTGCTTACGAATCACTTCAAAGACCTAAGTCTGGTCCGTTATATAATCATGAGCCTATAAAGGCTTTACTACTGTATCGTCGACGTAAGCCTCTACAATTTTCTACTCAACTCATAGAAGATTGTGTTGACCATGCTCTGATAAGTTGACCCTGCATTCTTCAATCTGAATGGCATGTTTTTATACCATATAGTTGCATCTACCAACTGATCCATAACTTGGACAAATTTTGCTCGAATAGGTGTAGTCAACACATACTCTCTAGCTTTCATTCTTCTTCTACACCAGCACCTATTGGAGACCGACTGTGAGTAACTCACTTCCCGTATGAAGCCGACTTTCAATAATCTATCAACTTTATCGGAAATTATCTGATTCTTCTCTGAAGAAAACCTCATTTGCCTTTGCTGAAAGATTTTGCATCCCTATTAACTGCCAATCTATGGCACGAATTTCGGTCTATCCCAGACATGTTCCATGTAAAAACGTTTGTGTTATCCATAAAAATTTCATCAATTCCTCTTTCTCCAACTTTGCCAATTCCGACCTAATTTACACCTTCCGATCTACCAATGCAAGTTCCAAAGATCGAGATTCCAGCGCTTCGATGGTTGGAGTATGATAGTCACTATCATCCACAAACGACTTTGGAACATGATCCTGTAATTGTTATTTAGCCATCTTCTGGGGTCTCTCTTTCTCCTAAATGTTATTCCTCTTGTCTTCTTCATTATTATTCACTGGATGGACTGTGAGAGCATAATATTATTGGGTCGTCTGCTGATACCCTCTAATATCAAACGTCCCTACAACGGACGGATTGACGTACCTTACCACTTGATGAAGCATGGAGGACACAGATTCCAAGCTATGAATCTATTGTCTCCCCACTATAGCATATTTGTTAAAGGTGCATCGACAACTAAAATGTCAATGCAGATTGTCATCTCACCTGCAGTCACTAGTAAACTAATTATGCATCTCGCTTCCCTCAGAGGCAATGAGAAGTGTATTGCTTAGAAGTAACTCCAATTTTTCAGCTTCACCTTCTTAAATGTATCTCCGAACAAGATTTCAGTACTGCTTCCACCATCCATAAGAATCCGGCACACTAGGGTGCTGCCTAACACTAATGAAATGAGCAATGGATCAATATAAGGAAAATCCATGTTGTCCAAGTCTTTTCTTGTAAATGTGATTAGACTCTAATCCTAAGCAACAACCATTATCATTACACCTGGAGCTTCTTCTACTCTGGATCTCATCGCATGAAAGACCTTTTTATATTGAGCCATCCATGACTCTTCAGAAGTGTCTTCTGTTAGCTTTCCATAAATTATGCAAGTGTGCCCCGAGTCAATCCTAATTCCGAGGAACTCGGCAACCATTTCATCTACATTAAATTCACCATGATGGTTCACTATAGCTATTTCCTCTAAGGGCTGATCATCTTCCTACCACTCGGTCCTGCTTCTGGAGCCTTCTCCTGGCTCCCGGATGGTACGATAATTTGTCTATACTGCTATAGTTTCCAATTTCGAGGAAGCTATTGGATCTGGTTCTTCAGGCTGAAGAAATCTTTGGTTTTGTGCTCGATGTCTTTGTGAAAGGCATAATAAAGTTTTGAATCTAGAGCTTCATTTGGGGTTTTGATTAGGTTGGTCTCTCTGAACAAACTGGAATTTTATTGTTAGCCGAAATCTTGACAAAGGTTAGTGTTTAGAGGGATATCATTGGGACGATTTGGTTTACTTTGATTTCAAGGTTTTTATATTAGGTTTTGGTTCAAGTGTGTTTCTTTTCAGAGGTTCGTGAGCGGATCAAAATTTCCCGATGGGTTTTGGTGGAGGTGTTTGGCTTGGTTTTGGTGAGGCTATTCTCCCAATAGTGATGGCAGCGATTCGTTGATCCTCCAACTGTCTAAAATCTTCATCTTACTCTATTCTGATTCACTGTTGGGTTTTAAGGTTGACTTTTTCCATGCTCTAGAAGTCCTTCCTAGTTATGTACTCTACAAAACGGGTGTTTTTCTGGAGAGTCTTGGCATATATCTTGGCAACAAGTTTAGTGTCACAATCCTTTATTTGCAATAGGGTCTGATTGAACCTGTGCAAGAATGCTTGTATAGTTTTCGTCTGCTTTTGCTTTATGTCGAAGATATTCTCAACGGTCTTCAAATGACATCTAAAGTTGGCATAATGTGCCAAAGATTTCTAATTTTGAAATCCCCAATAGAGTTAGGGGTATTTTTTTTTTTTTGATTACAATATAAATCTACAGATATATAATCTGAAATCTACTGGAATATTGAATACAAACATTGAAGTACATCCAGAATTCTACGTCTACTAGAGACGAAACATCAACTCCCACTCAAATATGAGGAGAATTCTACCACTCTCAAATTGAGAGAAATTATTTTGACTCCCTGCCACTGCAGGGAGTCGAACTTGTGCTCTCCCATTGGGGAGAGCACAAGTCCACCACTGGGCCAAGAGCCCAGTGGCATAGAGTTGGGGGTAGAGATCCGAGCAAATATAATGTTTTTCCTTCTAGGCTGGTCGGAAAAGCTTTACAGTACCATGCATTTTCTCTCGTCTCCAGTAGGGTGTGCATTAATCGGTTTTAACTGATTAACAGAACTGTTCCGACCTATTTTTTTTATAACAGTTCGGTTATTGTGATTAAATCGGTTTTTGCGGTTAAAATTTTTAATTTTTTCGGTTATTCGGTTCGGTTACGGTTATGAGATTCGTATAACCGAACCGACCGATTAACCGATATATATATATGCTTCAAAATCCTAAATAAGTAAATAATAAAATTTCATAGACCGATTGTTAGATAAATTGTTAAAACCGAAAATTATTAAATTATTAACTATTAAGAAACCCAAATTTTCATAATATTGGGTTAAATATTAAATTTGATGAATATGAATTTATATTTGTGTTAAATTGCTTTGTTGAATATTGAGTTGATAAATTTATATTTGTTGGACTGGTTAATAACTGAATTAACCAAAACCGACCGAAATATAATGGTTAAATTGGTTAATGGTTATGTGTCATAATATGGTTAAATCGGTTACACATTTACTTAACCGAAAAATTTTGGTTCGGTTAAAAAATCAAGGATTAACCGACCGAACCGACCGATGCACACCCCTAGTCTCCAGACTCATTTTATGACGAAAATGGAACAAATGTTGTTTTCGAATTAGAGTTTCCCCAAAATAACCAGAAGGTTGAGATATGTACGATCTTGGGCTTTTCCACATTCAAAATTTGTTGAGTAAATGATGAAGTATTAATCATTCTAGTTGCCTCAGCAACACTGTCATGGGACACTCTTGACAGCAGCGCCCGAGCAGAGGCTCCCAATATATTCTTTAATTCTTGTCTCATTGTCTCATGAAGTATTACTTTGACCTTCAGATGGGATGGAACTGGAATGGCCATAATGTGCTATTGTGGTAAGGGCAGAACGTGTGGTCCTCATGGCAGCATAGTTCTTATTACTACCTATGCATGTGTTTGCTTTCCTTCAAGAATCATGATTCTCACGGCCAACCTCATGTTCTCGATAGTTGAATTCTCTATGGCAATTATTGCCCTCTGTAACTTTTGCTCCAAAGTTTCTTGAGCTTTTGGTAATGTGACAATTTCAAAGTCTGTATCTAGGGATTGAACAGTCACTGCACCTGGACTATGTCCTTCTTGCGCCATTGTTTTGTTGGTTTGCGAGAATTCTCTCATATTTACCTTCAAAATTCTCAAAAGATTAGTTTTTCAAAAAGCTCTTCAATGATGATGAGTAGGCTCGTCATCACTCATGTGTTGTACTTCATACAATACTCTGGGAAGTTATTTCGTTTAGCAATTTCATTTCCAGGCAAATTTTTCAAAAATACAAGTACATTTAAAAATTAATTTCTCCTTCGCATGTGTATGATGCAACATTTATCATTACAATTCTAAAAATTAAATAATAGTAATATATGCAACAAGGTTTTCATGTCAACCGACCATGCATGTTAAAGATTTTTCTAATTTTTGATGCTTAGGTTGATGCTTTCATATGTCATCTTGTATTTCTGCGAAATACAATCGTGCGCATAAGTTTAGGTTGCCTACTAGATTGTCATCCTTATACTATTGTGAGCTCACCCTCTTTATTTCTCATTTAGCATATCCAAGTATATTGTTATTGCTGGTGTACGAGGCAGAACTTATGTGCAATGATTCACATATTTTTTCATCTTTAAACTGTTCGTGCTCACCATCCATTCATTACATAAACTTGCTGAGCATATTAGGGTTTGTGCATGCAAATATTTCATACAAGAATGACATAAATTTCAATTTTCATATGGGTACTTCATGCTCTAACTTTATTTAAGTAATTCATGATGCATGCATGTCATAATTTAGTAATTTCCTGTAAAATTTTCACTATGAAGAACATGATAATTTAATATTCTCCCACATACAGCGCCAATTTTATGAAGGCGAGAAAATGTAGAGAATTCGTACCTTCAAAAGTCTTGGTCCTAATTGTTGAGGAACTTGCAGTGGGAATCTAGTTTTTTTAGGTGTGTGGGACATTTTCTTATAGTAATATTTACCCCACTTTATGTTATAAGGGTTGTAAGTAAATATACTATAAGATACAAAAAAAAACTTAGAGATTCAACACAACACTTGTTGAATCTCTTCTAGAGAACTATGATGTGAAGAATATTATATTTGATTAGTCATTTTCGTGCTTTATATATAGGCAACTTAGATTTACCTCCAAAAGACGGACCTTTTAGTCATACTTTTCTTAAATGACATCTCATTGACGCACCAATTACTTATTATTAGTGAGTCATTATGCATGGGCTTCATATTGACACGCCAATGGTTGCATATTGGCGCGCCAATATATGTCCGAGAGTCATTTTCTATCAACGTCTCATTAACGCGTCAATGAGTAACCATTGACACGACAATATGTAACTTTATGTCGTTTCCTCCCATTGTCACGCTAATGATTACTCATTGTCGTGGCAATGTAGGCAGCATGTTTTTTCATTCTGAAACACACAAAATCGATTATTTCAGTTAAATTTACCTTTGAATTTCGTTATTATTTTGGTGGTGTTGCCTCTAAGCCCCCACGAGGAGTGTTGCTCCCTTAACCCACCGCAAACTTTTCGGGAAGGTCGAACCACGCAACCTGGCCAAGCAGGTCGATCCCCGATGTGTCTGTTAGGGTTGGAGCTCGGAGTGCCAATCCGGATCGTATTTATGTCCGATTCATAAATACCAGCAATTATATTTTCCATAATATTACTTAATTTAATGGTATCACATTTGTCTTTTATACACTTATTCGATCTAAATATGATTAGATATCTGATTATGATTAGATCGAAACTAAATTTGGTTTAGTGATACATGTATATTAGACAAATACCCTATGATTTATAATATAGTGCGCAGTTACAACGTAGTTTGTAATTGACATTGGGAAATGCACTATAAGATGTATATCCTTAAATAAAGTTCCTGGTCAAGATTTGCTAACACGGGTCGGTTAGTAAAATCCGCTGAGACCAATACATGTCGTATATCGTGACTTGGTCCGATGGTTTATCCCAGTGAACCATGAGTCTCGGGAGACTCGTATAGACATGTAGGTGTTTATTTGATAAGACACTGAACGACTCACTGAAGATTTCCTAATAGATGGTACACCAACGTCAATAGGAATCTTCACGAGTTGAGCGAGCATAGTGGTCCTCCGACTTGAGATACCACAGTGGGATATATAAGTTATCCTCCACACTTTGTTGGCAGTCACGTAAACGATCTATTCATGATCAGACCTACGCCTGTTCGTTGGGTGTGGACTGATGCTCATGATATCCAGTGCGTATCAAGATAGAATCCGTCAGTCCTGTGTACAGGGTATAGGCATCCGTACGTGTTTACGATCTAGTAAATCCATGGACGTAGTATAACTTCAGAAATCAGTTCCAAGTGTTATTTATAGATCATAAATTAAAAGTCGACTATATTATACCGAACGAATTTGACGTTCTTATCTATACCCCAGGTATAATATGGATAGTCTGTGACAGAAGGATTATATGTATGCAGTGACCTCAGCTTGCATAGTTTAGCGAGATTATCAGTGGTCGTCATAATCCATGAGTGGGTGGATTATGGACACGAAATTGGATTCTGTGACGGATAAACCTAAACTTAGAGAGTCCCACAATATGAAGTGTACTCGTTGAGCACTTGGGCAACTCGATATGAATAATACAGATTATTCATAATACTTCTCCGGATTAAGTGAGTTAATTCGGATCGTTTAATCGGTTAAATGATAACACATGCATTAGGGGATTTTATCCGATAATAATTATTGTGTATTTGTATTTGATACATAATACAATTAGATACACATTAATTATTCGTCAAATGAGATTTTGACACATGCCATTAATATATGTATTTGTTATTTATTGTAAATAAAAATACATATATAATAATAATTACATTAATTAATTATTTGAATATTTAATTGTTAAATATTTGAATTATTAATTAATAAACTTTTTCTATAAATGTTATGGAATTTGTCCAATTATTATTGGTTGATGTGGCATGATTTAATTATACTTTGGTTGTGCTAATTTGATTGGCTAACATAAAGTGTAATTATTATTAAATTTGATTTAATTTTCAAAAAGGACCAAAATACCCCTCCTTAAATGCCAAAGTCGGTCATCATTTTTTTAAAGGGAAAAATATTTTCTTCTTCCTAATTCCAATCACCATGGCCGAACCAACTTGAAAGAAAAACCCCAATATTTGTTTGATGAAACAATGAAGATTTGAAGGAAAAATCAAAGAAAAAAGCTAAGGATTTGGGAGATTTAAGGTAAGTCTTCAAAACCCTGAGCTTAGAAATTTGATTTCTTGTTTCTTGTTGATTTAGAAGGGTTCTAGGGTTCTTTCAAATCTGAATTTTTGGGGCTTTGTGGTTTGGTGAATGATTTGGAAGAGATTGAAGCATGTGTGAAGTATATTGGAAAAAATTATTGTAATTAGTTTCCAATTTAATCAATTATTGATGAGTTGCTATTCTAGAGTGTTATGACCACTCTTGTGGCACCTATAATTATTCTTGGGTTGTTCATATGTGGTGACTTTGGTTGGTGTCTTGATTAATTGGATTAATCTTGAAAATTTGGATTTAAAGCATGAAAATTTGATGAATTTCGTTTTCTGATCAGACCTGGAAATGATTCTGATTTTGTGATGAAAAAGATGTATTATGAATGTAATGGATGTGTTTTCGGAGTTGAAACAATTTCTGGAAAGTGTTTCGGAGTTGAAATAAGCGAAAACGACCAAAAACGGCGTTACCGGGTGACTTTTGAGTCAACCGGGTGACGGCTGCCCAAAAAGTGAATCCGTCACTGTTCGGGCAGCCCATGAACTACCCTGACACTATTGGGGCTGACCTAGGCAGTCCTCATAAGTGTCAGGTGGTCGGTTCGGTTAAAAACACATTTTACGTCATTTTGCGGAAATACAGTTTTCGTAAAAGTTTCACGAAGTTTCAACCTTTTTTATGTCAACATTTGATATTGAATAAATAGGTTTAGGTGAAATATGAATAAATTATTCATATTAGATATAGAATAATTTATTCGGTATTTTGAAAAAGTTTTAAAATACGATTTCGCCCGAACCACGCTTCCGCTGCGCCCATCGCCCAAAACCCCAATAGTGTCAGCGTAGAGTAATTACCAAACCAACATGTAATATCATATAACATCTTATATTAATAGATTAACCATCTCTTGTGTTGAATCTACACACACACACACACACACACACATATATATATATATATATATATATTCAAATTCAACAACACTTATTTCGTAGCGTCCAATGAGAGTTGGGTTTCTCTTCTTAAGTCATATAAGGTATGACTTCACATGTGCTTTTATTGTGGTTAGAATCTTCCTCTTTTGTAATTGTTATTCTCAACTTAGTGTTTAAGTTAATTTTTCTTTTTATTTGAATTTTAGTATTTAGAGTTTAAAGTCCTTCATTCTAATTTTTCATTGGGTTATATAGCCTCTTGTTTCCATCGTGAGTGGAGGTTTCATTTCTCATATTTACATTTTTCCATCACTGAACTAATATATGGTGCATGAAGTACATTTATCACAAGACATGCTGAAATATAGTATTAGGTGCGATTACATCTGTTATTATGCATGTTAAACTAAGCTTGCATGTTAAGTTAAGTAAATTGCCATTAAATCCCACTATAATGGGATTATGATGCATGACCTCATGTATTCTAAAGTATTGACATAGGGGTCAAAGTGTCTCTCAGTTAACTCACATATTCCCTAATAGATTCTTTCCGGAGTGGGATGACGAAGCAATGAGCTTACTTCATCTTGAAGTAAATGAATCTCGGATTCGATTGGCTTCGAAATGACGTCACCTCATAGTGACACCACTCCAGAGTCATGTCAGAGTTCCTCTGGAAATCAGGTTCCTTCCGAAAATCATCCTGGCTTCTCATGTCTACTAGTACTGTGTGTTTAATAATACCATGAAAGGTGTCACCATTCTATTGGAATTACTTCTGTCCAGCGCGGTTCCACCAAGAAACTTTGTTGAGGAAAATTCATTGATAGAGTGATACGTGGCGAATAAAGTATCACTACAAGAAAACTCAAAATTACTGCCCAAATATTCGGTCGGTAATCTCAAAAATTCGATCAGTAATTACAATTATCGACCGAAATCGACTGAATTTTTTCGATCAGAATTTGGTTCTTCGGTAATAAATTATCGATCGAAAGAATTACCTACCGAAATATAATTCGATCGGTAATTTCTTAAAAAATTTAAATAAAAAAATTAGATTTTACCGACCGAATATAATTCGGTCGGTAAACTCATTGCATTTTAAAAATTATGGGCCCCACACATGTGTCTTAGTACCACCCAAGGACGAGCCCAGACTAAACCCAAAATTAATTATACAAATTGATGCAATTTGTGTGACTTGAATCTTTGATCTCAAGATTAAATGTGTAGAATAGTTGATATGTAAAGAATGTGTGTGTGTACAAGTGTGTGTAATAATAATAATAATGTCCACAATGGGTGTGACTTAATGGTATAAGGTTCATGATCTCACCTTAGGATCCTGAGTTCGAATCCAGGAAATGCGTTTGAGTCTGGGACAACTGGATGTTTTATCTGCTCCGCTTAAGTCTGGAATGGGAGTTTGACGGCAGGGTTTCCAACTATTCCAAAAAAAGTGTTGTTGATGGCTTATTTTCGTTCCAGGGGCAGTTTTGGGATAACTCCCCCGAGACAACCTTCCCTCAACCTTGAATTTGTTGGTTATGGGGAGACCAAAGGCAAATTTAGTAGGAGGTGAGAAAAGCACACAAATTGACAAGATAGTTTTAACGTGGTTCGGCGGAGCTAATCCAGCCTACGTCAATGGGCACAAACGACGATGAGAGTTGTTTTATTGCCAAAACCGACTCGACCGACCTGTTTTGAGTAAGGTCTGAGTATGGCCGAGCAGTTGAAAAAAGTTTACAAGTGGTGTTCTTTCTCTTTTTGTTACAAGTTGCTATATGCAAAAAAACCAATCTATACAAATGAAACTACCATCCTTTTATATACTTGGGAAAGTGTAACATTGTTCCTCCAACTTATAACGTTTCCCACGCGGTCTTCGATTGATTGACGGGTTCTCTACCCCAGGTCTGCCCTCGCCAAAATTAAACCTACCGTCTGATAGCCTATCACATCACTCTGTCTTCCCCACTACCACACGCAACAATAATGGTGACAGCCTGTAAAGTGCTTTCGAGAAATGAAACGTGCTGAAGGAAAGATCCAGCCCTTCTGATCTTCTGTCGATCTTTAGGAGGTCAGCCAAGCAACTTATTGAACTTCCCAAATTGTTTCCATCCTGAGGCAGGAAAGAACCGAACCGAGCCTACGACCCAAAGTGGTCGGCCATAGCTCTGAGGTGGTCGGTCTCTGAAACCTGTCATGCTACATCCCCTGGCCGGTAATGCCCAATAAACTAGAGCGATACACCTCCTCTGACCCCTGGTCCTTTGGATGAGGTGAATTACCACTCTGCCCTTAACGAGCTGTGCTAAAGACTTAGCCGCAGAAATCCTCATCAACATCTATCCTCTAGTTCTCTGTTCCACGAGTGTACGAGTTGGTTCTGGGAACTACACAAATCAGAAGTGAGCCGATCAACTAACTGGTGGCTTGACTCAGAAACAAAACAGAGAACTTCCTCGGGCTTCTTCCAAACCATCATCAGCTATTCCCATATGCTCGGTCAGAAAATGCTGATGTCCTTTCGACTAACCTCCCAATTTGAATTAATTCCTCTTTTTCCCTCACGATAGCCGCCCCTCGAGAATCGCAAGCCATCATGTCTTCATAAATTCCATCAAATCAACTTTAGGGGTTTCACCCGAGCGTGCCACTTGTAAAAAAACTACGGTCTTCCCGCCCAAAATCTCAAATCAAACGACCGTTCCCGAGGTAACCAAAAAACCTTTCAATCCCAGCCGCTTATCCCAAACTGATCAGACGGAGCCCACAGATGACACATGGCACAAATCTGAAGACTCCTCCGATTCGACGGTCAAAACTGCACCGTGTTGATTATAAGAATTCAAACCAACACTCATTTCTCTCTTTTACGAAGATTACAATTCTCAAACTGCAAAAGCTTCTTCATTTGCGAGACCCTCAATATTCCAACCGACCAGACCAACCGCCAATCCTTCTTCTCAAAGCAAGTAAGTTTCTACTCGTCATCTCATCTCTTTTCTTGTTGTATTATTCCATTGCTACTTCGGTGCTTTCTGGTTTTCTTCTTGTTGTTGCTTGTTCTTCTTATTCTTCTGGCATGTTTATCCCTTCATTCTGTATTGCAACTTTGTTTTGGATTTGGTGTGGGATGTATTGTATATGTGTTTTCTGGTTGTAGGGGTATGATGCATGTGTTTCGGATTTCTGGTTTTTGCGTTCTGTTGTATGTGTTTAGGGAGAGACTTGTTGTTTGTGGTTATTGCTTAGGGCATTTAGAGACTGTAGGCCCATGTCCCCGGTAGTTATAATAGCTATCAAACTCGTGATACCTTATCCTGACCACTGAACTTTTATACTTGTTACCGTTAGGCATGTCTGACGTTGAATCCTCTTCGGCCAAACCCGTAGAAAATCAACCTCTTCGTGCTAAAGAATCTTCCTCAAGCTCGGAGACACCGAGCGTAGAGGACTTTGATACTACCCCTACCCCTTCTGAGAAAACAAAATGACTCTTATCACCAAAGAATCCCCCGGAGAGACCCTGAGCCCGAAGAACTGGGCAGTTCGGCCTTGGACATGAATCAACATTCCACCATTATTGGAGAAGCCTTGGGTGTGCTTCGGCAGCAGTACGAAGTCCCGATTGATATAGCCCTGGATGTCCCAGGCTCATGTGATCGTGCGAGCCAACCCGACAAGAGCTCAGTCGCTCTTCTCCATTTCTTCTTCGAGTGCGGTCTTCGGCTGCCTATCTAACCATACTTCGCTGGGATGTTAGCCAGGATAGAGATCGCCCATTGCCAACTAAATCTGAATAGCTGGGGAGTTCTGGCCAGCTTGCATGTGATCTGGTACCAGCTGAAGGTTGTACCAGCATAAGGCCAACCCGACTTTTGAGGAGTTGAAAAGGTTGTACCAGCTGAAGGCCAACCCGAAATCCCATCACGGTTGGTACTATCTCTCCTCTTATGCCGACACCCTGCCCTCATCAAAGACCTTCCCCAAACCAACAAAAACTTCAAAGATCCCTGGTTCTGGGCTACAGGCGACTGGGGACGGACCTTGTCCTCGTGCCTGGAGATGAAAGAAGTCTCTGATATCTTCAGAGCGGGAGGTTAGGACCCGATTTCTCAGTTTCTCTTTCTTTCTCAACTTTCATGCCAAAATACTAACTCTTTAACCATTCTCAGCCTGCTGGAGGGATCCTCCCAAGGTTACACGTGTGGTCCGTGCTAGGATCAATGTGGCTCGAAGCTGCGTCTGCCACTGGAGGAGGTTAGTCAATGACTCTGCCTTCTTGGAATCGGGACTCGTCCGGAGCGCACCTCCACAGGTCCCGAGACGTTTAGGTAGGTTGTTACTGGCTTTCTGACTAATCTCCTTTCTTGTTTGATCCGTGAATCTCTTGGAACCTTCTGAATTCTGAATTGACCATGCTTTCTGCCTTGTATTCTGTAGGAATGTCAAAGAGGCCAAAATATCTTGAATAGCTGGCATGTGCGTCAAGGAGGACCGGTCCAGTCGAAGCCGAATATTCTCAGAAACAGCCAACAATTGTCGAGGCCTAAAAGAAGACCAAAGAGGTGGCCCGGTCTTCTGCTCAAGTCTCAATCTCCCCATCTAGGGTACTCCCAAGGACCACAATCCAACCTTCTAGCCCTCCAAGGTCTGCCAGCAAACGAAGACGCCTGATCGGGGCGGGAGAGGTCGAACCGACGGAAGAGGAAAAGGAAGAACGGCATCTGGCCAGGAGGCAGGCTACTCGGAGAGAAATAAGAACTGCAGAGGCCTCCTCCAAGAAAGGAAAAGGCGCTGTGGTACTCGGGCTGGACGACCTTAGTAAAAAAATCCGAGAAGCCACTACCCATCTTGTGTCGGCATTCAATGAACTGGCCGACGCGGTTCATGTGGAGGAGATCCCAAAATTCGAAGACATTTCTCCCGAGGACGTGGTGATGGAGTTTTGTTCCCATAAAAAACTCTGATGTTTCTGCCCTATAACTTTGCTTATCTGCTGTTCCGACTTCTTCTTTTCCTCCTCGCAGGGAAATTATCTTATGGCCAAGAACAAAGATCTACTCATCAGTCTTCTATCCGAGAGAGGTCAGACGCAGAGGCTTCATAGCCAGATTACCAAACAGGAGGCCATATTGGCCAAAAATGCAGAAACAAAAAACCTTGGAGGAGACTGCGACTGAGGCCCTTTCACTGAATGAATCCCTCTGCAAGGCTTCTGCTCTGGTCAGGGATAACGCGGAGACTGCCAAGAAGTATTTGGAGGCTGCCAGAGCAGAAAACAATCGCTTGAGGTGGGAGGCGTCGAACGCCGAGTCCAAAATCAATAAGTTAACTGAGGAGAGTGACCGGGCTCAGGAGGAGCTGAGGAAAAAAAAACAGAGCTGGAGGGTAAGCATGATGCCATAAGACTTGAAGGGGTCGGCTACTGCGCCGAGATCATCCTGTTGGTGATGCCTAACTTAGATATGGGGCTCATCCATGCGACCATCCAATTCTGCAAAGGGGAGCTTTCAAAAGAGGAGTTCCAAGAATGACTTCCTTCTCCTCTAGAAGACGTCCAGGATCCCGAGCCTATTTCAGCCGTACCAATATCCTCGGCCCCTGAATAGAATCGACCTGAGGCTCCTGCCGCCGAAGTGTCTGAGGCTGAAATTGCAGCCCTTCTTGCCGATGTCGAGCCTGCTCAGCTGCCATTCACGTTTATTGAAGATGAAACTACTGCCCATGAGCGGGGTGATCGGTAAAGGGTGACCCGAAAGGGGCCCTATGTAAATCCAAACAATATACTTCTTTTTGTAATCATAAATTTTCAATTTTAACACTTATCTCAAATACTTTTTGTTCTGTTTTTCATACTTAGCTTATTTTGGCTTTAGATTTTCTGACTTGCCCTTCCATATCTCATTGTGACCTTGTACTTGACCAATTTGATTCTGGCCTCGAGGTGATAATCTTTCCCTGAGCTGATATCAAATGTATTCGGTGGGACGTAACCCGACCCCGAGCTGAGAAAAATACTTGGCTCTGGGGGAATATTACGTCCCCAGGCCAATGAAATAGACTCGGCGGGAGTCACCCCCATCCCGAGCTAGGAAGAACACTTGGCTCTGGGGGAATGTTACGTCCCCAGGCCAATGAAATAGACTTGGTGGGAGTCACCCCAACCCCGACCTAGGAAGAACACTTCATCGGCGGAACAAATCCAGCCCCGAGCAGGTGGAATAATGCATCTACAGAACGAATCCAGCCCCGAGCAGGTGGAACGATGCATCGACGGAACGAATCCAGCCCCGAGCAGGTGGAACGATGCATCGGTGGAACGAATCCAGCCCCGAGCAGGTGGAACGATGCATCGGCGGAACGAATCTAGCCCTGAGCAGGTGGAACGATGCATCGGCGGAACGAATCGAGCGTCGAGCAGGTGGAACAATACATCGGCGGAACGAATCCAGCCCCGAGCAAGTGGAACGATGCATCGGCGGAACATATCCAGCCCGAGCAGGTGGAACATTTGAGACTTACACGAGGGAAGATTTTCAAAATCAGAAGCTCTGCGGGTCCTGTCTTGAGCGTCCCCTTGACAGAACGGCGAAAAACAAAGATTGGATCAAATTAAAGTTATCAGAAAATGGAGGTGACTTAGCACATACCCCATGTAAAAATTCAAGAAGTAAAAACAACAACTCGGGTGCCCCGAGGCAGCATCCTACCCGAGGCCTCCAAAACACAATTCTGAATCTTACAATTCAGTGTCCCGGCTAACCAGGCTACAGATACGCTGATCCGGGTGTTCAGGCAAATCCCTACGGGGGACATGGACACCCCGTGTGTGCCTTCCCTGAGTGGTTCTCAAGGGGACTCACCATCCGACTCGTAAGGGCAGAAACCTCCCTAGGTTCGGTTTACCCGAGACTCCTGTAATCAAGGGCGTCATTCGGCCAAACCCAAGCCAGGTGGTCTGATGGTACTCAACGGAACTCACCAGCCTACTCGTAGGGGGAGAAATGTCTCTAGGTCCGGTTCACCCGAGACTCCTGCAATCAAGGGCGCCATTCAGCCAAACCCGAGCCAGGTGGTCTGATGGTACTCAACGGGACTCACCAGCCGACTCGTAGGGGGAGAAACATCCATGGGTCCGGTTTACCCGAGCTATTCCTCAAAAATGTGAGCCATGGGGTAGTAACGCTCTGGCCTCGGGGTTTGATAATGACACCCGGGAGTGGTGTGCCACGAGGGGTTTGATGAGCGGAAAATATATCAATATTTACCGCCCCTTTTACTTAATATTTTGTTTAGTTTCTCGAGTTTGATGAACGTTTTGATGTGTTTTAGTTTATTTTGCAGATAAAATAATATTAGGACACAATGAAATCATTTAGGACGAAATATGGGTCAAATAAGGGCAAAAATTGGACTTGACATATTAATTTTGGAGATTGGAAACTTGAAAATTGTTTTTTAACGAATTGCAGTTTTGGAAATTCTAATTTTGCGCATCTATCGTATTTTGAGCATAACTATTTACTCCGATATCGGATTGAGTTGATTCAAGTTCCAGATTAAAGAATACTCAAAGATCTACAATTTTTAAAGACAAAATAATTTCGAATTCTGAATATTTCATGCCCGAAATTGATGAACCATCCAGAAGTGTGTTGTGTGTAATTATTAAAGTCATTTTCAATCATTTTCAAAGCAAAAAAAAATTAATAAATAAATAATAAAAATTATCAAATCCCCACCAAACATGATAAACAATTAGTGGAGCAATTAATAATAGATTTGGTGGAGCAATTAGTGGAGCAATTAATAATGGATTTGGTGGATGATTTGATGGAGGCAAAATTTTGCCTATAAATACCAAGTCATTTCATTTGTAAATTCATACTTTCTTCTAAGGAATTCCTTAAGAATACTAAGAAGATTGTATATTGTTTGTTTATTTACAGCTTTCAGTAATTAATTTCCGCTTTCGTACTTTCTTTTCTTTACTTTTCAGTTTTTACTTTCCGCAATTTACTTTTACGCACATTACTTTTCTTTCTTTAATTTTCAGTTTTTACTTTTCACTAATGAGGAGGTAACTCCCCTTTGCTGGGGTAAAAGGTAAAACTTTTATTACTAATATTTAGATTAATCTCCTTAATTATAATATATAAACTAGTTAAAACCTGACTTAACGAGGATACCGCCATATTGGTCGGTTGGTAATTATTTAAACTGGTTTTAACCTGACTAAACTGGATACCGCCTGATTGGTCGGTTGTAATTAATTATTAATTTGACTTAATCTGGATACCGTCTATATGGCTGGTTGGTAATTATCATGCAAGTTAATATATTATATTAATGGAGATATCTAAAATAGAAGTAATAAAAGTGGATCATTTTACCTCAACATTTTCTTTTATAGTACTTTTACTTTATTTACTTTTCAGCAATTTACTTTTCAGCATTTACTTTTCAGTAATTTACTTTCAACATTTACTTTTCAGTAATTACTTTCAACATTTACTTTTCAGCATTTGATTTTCAGTATTTAATTTCAGCATTTACTTTCCGTCATTTACTTTTCAGCAATTTACTTTTCAGCATTTTACTTTATGTCTTTTATTTTATTTAAGTTTTTACTAGCCCTAATTATGTGTCGTAATTAAGTTAGTTATCTGGGGTTGTGATGAATTCTAATATTACCGGTTTATAAGGGGTTATTTTATAGTTTGGGTAATTTAAAGGTTTACTTATTAAGTCTTAAGCTTAATGCTTCTTGATGTCTGATCACCAATAAGATTGATGTGGTAAATCTAAAATAAACTTGACAAAGGAATTTTAGGTTTCAGCCCTAGACTTAATAGCCCACGATCTTCCTTGAGGATAGATAACCCTTTAATAGATTTCCTTACAGGATAGACATATACCTGTCGGGCGGGGGTAGCCATAATTGGAACTTAATTTGGTTGACATAGACATATGGTTCAATTGGGTTAAACTGGGTATTTGCGTCTGACCATCGACAGAAGCTTCGCATAATTTCGTGTTCCAGGTTAGTAAACCAATTTATTACACAAACATAAAATAATCACTTCATCTTTTAAAAGATATTAGAAAGATTCACAACCCTAGATCTTTGAGTCTTTTGATATTTTCCTTAGTATTTTCTTTTGTTTATTTTATTTATTTTAATTAAGGAAAACCACATTCAACCAATCAAACAATCATTCTCCTCTCCATTTAATTATATATTTGTAAATAAATAGATTCAATAATTAATAACAACAGTAGGAATTAAGTCCTTGTGGGATCAATATTTTTATACTACTTGAACGATACGTGTGCTTGCGTTATATGTGTGTGTTTACGCCGATCAAGTTTTTGGCGCCGTTGCCGGGGACTTATTTTTCTTGAGTTATTAATTTACTTGTATCTAATTTTCTTTATTTTATTTTGTAATTTTTATTTCTTTATTTTGTTTTCAGGTGATTGAAAAAGGGAACATTATTGGGAGATTGAAAGATTTCGAGCTTTACTAGAAAAAGATACAACCCAAATCTTGGAGGAACAGTCCGGTTTTCTGAGGCCTGTTGTCCAGCCCAACAACTATCACTGGATGCCAGAACCAAGCAATACTACATTTTCTCAACAGAACGCAATGGGGAGATGTGACATATGTAATGGTAACAACCCGAGAGATCATTGCGAGTACAACTACAATCCAGGGAGGCAGAGCTATCAAAATCCTTCATGGTACGAGGAACCATCATATTTTCCATCTTATCCACCATCTACCTACGATCTTCATCAAGAACCAGAACCATCAGAGGAAGATCAGTTGATTCACATGCTCAAAGATTGGTTCGAGGAACGAGAAGCTCAATTTGATGCACAAATTCAGAGTCAAACGGCGTGTATACAGAGGATGACATATCAAGTTAGGCAATTAACAGATAACCTGAATCATATATCTCACGGAGCAAATTCAAATAATACTGAAGAAACCTTCGAATATCCTGAGATTCATCATGACATCATAACAGAGGACGAGGCTGAGCAGTATCAAGAATCAGAGGTATCAGTTCAGGAGCCTGAACCAACAAAGTCTCAATTTGATTTTTATTATTCTTCTGACTCTGACGAGGATAAAGAAGCTGAGCTATTTGTACCAACTGCACCAATAAAGGAGGATGAAACTTTCTATCCTCCAAATGAAGATCTTGGAGCTTCTATTGCACAAATGTTTGAGGAAGATCTACCTGAGCCAATCATTTCACTCAGATTAGAGGATGAAGACCTAAAAACAGACATAACTTTACATCCTCAGATTGACACTTATGGAGCATGCATTTCACAGATGACGGATGAAGAATTGAATACGGAAATTTTAAAATTCACCTGTGAAGAAAAGGTGGAACAAGAAGCATAGCAAATGGAGGAGCAAATGTCTGAACTTATTAAAGATCCAGAACATTCAGGAACCACTGGAGCAACAAAGGTTAAAAAAGTGGCACAAGCACTGAATGAGACAAAAGTCTTTTTGCCCCTTTACCGTTGGAAGAGCCCCTTCAAAAGCAACGCACACGAGATTGTCTTTAATCGGACGTCCAAAATGAGTAAACGACGTTGAAACCTCCTTGACGGATAGATTTCAGTCACGTCTGGCTGAAGACGAAAAATTTAGCGCTAGCAGGGAGGCAACCCATGCACTTTTTTGTAATTTGTATTTTTATATTTTGTGTATACATGTTGTAGAGTTTTTAATTTTGTGTGCTATTTTTGTAGGGAAAAGCTCAACCAAAGCATAAGTCAGAATGAATGGTGTTTGGCAAAAATAAGAGATAATTCATTAGCGATGGCTGAGTAAGGAATGGATTCTTGAGACGCATCCTAATGAATTTATACTAAGCGAATGGCGTATTGCGTACACAATTCCGTTGCCTTAATTATTGCTTTGATTTGCTTTTCTATTGTAATTATCTTATTTTCGTAGACAGAATCCAGACTTTTTGACCGTTCACGATTTCTTTTATTGTTTAGCTAACAATCGTCCTTTGGAAGATACTAGTGCTATTATTACTCACCCTTTTCAGGTGTTATAAATTCAACTCATCATTGCACTTTTGAGACATCCAGAGTAAAACATGGAAGCTACTTCAAGAAGACGAGTTGAAAACATCTGTGTGTTTTGCGGTACTAGTGTTGGTACTAAGCCACAATACGTATAAGCAGCACAGGAACTGGGTCGAGTCTTAGCTGCAAGGAATATGCACTTAATACATGGCGGAGGCAATCTTAGACTAATGGGGATCGTTTCAAAAGCTGTACAGGAAGGAGGCAGTCACGTTTTGGGAATCATCCCAAAAACCCTTAGCAGAGGAAAATCCTATTGAACCATCAAACGGAGAGGAACTTATTGTGCCAGGTATGTCTGAACGACTGGTAGAAATGATTAACCGTGCTGATGCTTTTATTGCTTTGCTAGGTGGCTTGGGCACATTGGAGGAAATTTTTATAGTGTTATCTTGGGCGAACCTGAACATACACCAGAAATCGCTTGGACTGTATAACGTTGATGGATTTTATGATCTTCTTTGTGTGTTTCTTAATGATGCTCGGAGAAATGAGTTCGTGTCAAAACCTTTAAAAGAACTCATTTTTTATTGCCAGAACTGCTCCGGATCTAATTGACCAAATCTTAGCCTATGAACCACAAATTGACCATATCCTTTCAAAGATAAATTGGTCTGAAGACGATCGTGGTAAGAGGCGTAGGATTAATCTGGATCTTAACCTTTAACTTTTCGTGTAGAATTTCAGCTAACCAGGTACTATCTTCTAAACTCTTCTTCTACTTTTGAAGACATTGGGGACAATGTCTCATTTAGGTTTGGGGGAGGGAATTAGTTGATTAGTATATTATTTTTAGTTGTGTGTTGTTTTTATTTTTAGTCCAAAATTTTTTGAAAAATACAAAAAAATGAAAAATTTTCAAAAATCACAAAAATATTTTGCGTTTTTTTTTTATTTTGACTAAAAATGTAAAATTGGTAAGAGATAGCTGAGTAAGGAGTTTTCACTGCTGAGACGTATCTCAAACCTATTTCGAAACAAGTTAATTTTTGTTTATTTCATTTTAAATTATTCAATTTGTAAATTCTCCATAAAACTGACTAAAATGGATCTTCATATGCTCAGTTAGCAGATATTATTAACATACATAGTAACATACGGACATGAGCTAAAATTGAAAATTTTGTAATATTCAGTGCTCTATTTTAATTGGAGGAAGCATCTCAAAAAGTGATGGAATAAATATATATATATATATATATATAAATCTAAAGTCTTAGTAATTAAGTCCGTATGGGTGTTTTAACATCTGGTGCCCTAAAGCAAACTGGTTTGGGAGCCACCGACCCAACACTCGCTACATAGACGGAAGGTATTGTATATAAATAAAATCAAAAATCAAAAATCAATGAAAAAATCAGAAAAATTATTCCATTGCTACAAAAAGGTGTGAATTCTGATAAAAACTTTAGGAAAAAAATATTAGTCTCTTATCAACTGCACTTGTGACTGTTGTGGGCAAAAAATGAGTTGTTTTATATTTTGTTGGCTGTGCATATGGAGAATGGTAAATATAATTAGAGAATTTACTTATTCAGTAATTTAGAAAGAAATAAAACAACTAGTAACTTAATTACTGAATAAGTAGCCATAATTTCTTTAATAGATTTCCTTACAGGATAGACATATACCTGTCGGGCGGGGGTAGCCATAATTGAAACTTAAACTTAATGAATCCAGGTAATTTGGTTGACATAGACATATGGTTCAATTGGGTTAAACTGGGTATTTGCGTCTGACCATCGACAGAGGCTTTCACATAATTTCGTGTTCCAGGTTAGTAAACCAATTTATTACACAAACATAAAATAATCACTTCATCTTTTAAAAGATATTAGAAAGATTCACAACCCTAAATCTTTGGGTCTTTGTTATTTTCCTTAGAATTTTTTTTTGTTTATTTTATTTATTTTAATTAAGGAAAACCACATTCAACCAATCAAACATTCATTCTCCTCTCCATTTAATTAGATATTTGTAAATAAATAGATTCAATAATTAATAACAACAGTAGGAATTAAGTCCCCGTGGGATCGATATTTTTATACTACTTGAACGATACGTGCGCTTGCGTTATACATGTGTGTTTACGCCGGTCAGGGTTTGCGCGTTTCCCACATGCGCCACATCCCTTAATGCGTTCTGGATCCTCAAAGGTGAAAGGAACCAGGTCGAAACACTTCCGCCCGGGAGTTTGATAATGACACCCGGGAGTGGCGTGCCACGAGCTTGGTGCCCTTCCCAGTTACGGATCACCCATTCGCATCGAGCACATCCTAAGAATATTGAAAACAACTTTCACATTTATTTAACAAACAAGTAAGATAGACAAGTTTCTTAAAGAAAATGAGAGTTTTATTCATATTCAAAGGACCTACTGCCCTTCTTACAACTCTTTGCGGGATATTTTAAGAGAGGCTTTTACAATGGTTCCTTCTGGTTCTTGCTTCGCAGTCCGACCACGTCTTCTAGTCTGAGCTCGATTCTGAATGCTCCTGATGCATATGCCGTAGTTGTAAACTTCACACGCAAGCTGGTTCCCGAGTCGAGACTTCTTCAGATCTTGTTGATCTGAACCGGGCTCACAGGGTCTGCTGCACCACACGCTCCACGGGCGTTGATGAATAATGCATTTTCCCTGGACCCTGCACATCCCGAACAAATCTGGCAAACCAGCCGAGGCCTTCAGTCTTTGCTCCTTGTGGTTTTCCTCGTGGGCTTTTTCTTATTTCTTCTCATTCGGGGAGACCACCACACTAATTGAGGGGGGCCTGAGGGACGTCATACCCTGTCATTGGCTGACAAGTCCAATGTCTATTCCTCCAGCACCACCAATTTGTAGGGCTGAGGACTCTGGCCGACCGAGGAAGCATGGCGCTTACCCTCCGAGGGGCTTGTTCAGCCGCTGCCAACGGACGTTACCCATCCGCAACATTACATTCCATTCCACAACTCAACCCGGATGGGTGGCCATTGGCTAACCCCTTTACATTCCATTCCACAACTCAAAAAAGGAAACGCTTATGATGCTGTCATATATTTTTCAAGCGAACCCATTCTTCCTCTCGTTCTGATCTGCTTCTTCTTATTCCTTTCTCCTTCCATCCATTCTGCTGTTGAATTATCCCACAACCTACGGTTTCCACCTTCTACCATTATCTTACTACGTAAGCTGCTTCTTGTCCTTTCCCCATAGACGGCGCCAACTGTTGACGGCTGATTTTTGTTCCAGGGGCAGTTTCGGGATAACTCCCCCAAGACAACCTTCTTTTAACCTTGAATTTGTTTGGTTATGGGGAGACCAAATGCAAATTTAGTATGAGGTGAGAAAAGCACACAAATTGACAAGATAGTTTTAACGTGGTTCGGCGGAGCTAATCCAGCCTACGTCCACGGGCAGAAAATGATGAGGGTTGTTTTATTGCCAAAAACCGACTCGACCGACCTGTTTTGAGTAAGGTCTGAGTATAGTCGAGAAGTTGAAAGAAGTTTACAAGTGGTGTTCTTTCTCTTTTTGTTACAAGTTTCTATATACAAAAAATCCAACCTATACAAATGAAACTACCATCCTTTTATATACTCGGGAAAGTGTAACATTGTTCCTCCAACTTATAACGTTTCCCGCGCGGTCTTCGATTGATTGACGGGTTCTCTGCCCCAGGTCTACCCTCGCCGAAAGCAAACCTGTCGTCTGACGGCCTGTCACATCATTTTGTCTTCCCCACTGCCACACGCAATAATAATGGTGACAGCCTGTAAAGTGCTTTCGGGAAATGACACGTGCCGAAGGAAAGATCCAGCCCTTCTGATCTTCTGTCGGTCTTCAGGAGGTTGGCCAAGCAACTTGTTGAACTTCCCAAATTGTTTCCTTCTTGAGTTGAAATAACCGAGCTCATCAATCTGCTCAACGGGGGCAGGATAGAACCGAACCGAGCCTACGACCCAAAGTGGTCGGTCATGGCTCTGAGGTGGTCGGTCTCTGAAACCGTGTCATGCTACATCCTCTGGCCGGTCATGCCCAACAAATTGGAGCGATACACCTCCTCTGACCTCTGGTCCTCTGGATGAGGTGAATTACCTTATCTGCCCTTACCGAGCTGTGCTAAATATTTAGCCGCATAAATCTCCATCAACAAGTGTAATAATAATAATAATAATAATAATAATAATAATAATAATTTATTTTTTAAATTCAATAAGACAAGAAGATATTAACTCCATATTTTATAAGAAATAATGTTCGAAAATGTTAAACAGCGACAACGAAGAAGTAGACAAGTTTGTGTGCCTTTCTAAATTCTTCAACTAAAAACAGTTGAAAAAAAATCATATCAAGAAATGTTGTATGATTTTGACAAACTGTTTTAGTTTAAGCTGCCTTCATTTACCTTCAAAAAAAAAAAAAAAAAAAAAAGCTGCCTTCATTTTGTTGGCGCTCACTTTGTTTGAAAAGCAAAAACATGGCGGCGGCAGTGAAAAACTTACTGCCATAATTTTCAGTGACATAATTAATAATGCTTTCATTTCTGGTGGAAGCTTCAGAGAATCAAACGTTGCCATAATTAAGACGTTTTCACTGACATAATTATGTTTTCTTTTCGAGAGTCAAAAACTTGAAACATTCGCCGAAGCTTCATAAAATAATAAATTTAGCTCGCCAATGGGGACTCCCATTATTCGTTCACCAAATTTCAGTCACTGCTTACATTTACATTACATCTCTTTTAAAGAATCCAAAGCAAATTAAGAATAATAAAATAATACCCACGTGGAGAAACTTCTTCAGTCAAGAAAATCCTTTGTATTGTGCCGTCAAAGAAGTAGTCTAACTTTCCTTGTATATCCAAAATACCCCTGAAACACACATTCTTTATTCACAAACAAATGGGTAATCTTATCATTTAACCACTCGAAAAAAGTACATGGTCAAAAAGATGAGTCAAAAGTTGTAAGCCTATAAATATGAAACCCCCTTTAGCTTTCTTTGTCTCCATCAAAACGTGTAGAAGATTTTATCATTTTCATGACCATGAAGAGAGGTTTAACAAATGGGGAAATAGCAGAGAGATTAGCAATGGCTAACTGTTTGATGATTCTTTCACATAATAGTATTGAAACAAAGCCTATTAATAAGAAGCGTTTAGCAGGTGAAGTATTTGAGTGCAAGACATGTAACCGCCAGTTCCCATCATTTCAAGCCCTGGGAGGCCACAGAGCCAGCCACAAGAGGCCAAGATTAATGGCTGATCTTAATGGTGAGACCAAAACGACGACGAAGAAGCAGAAGCTGCATGAATGCACCATATGTGGGCAAGAATTTTCTATGGGCCAAGCTTTGGGTGGTCATATGAGAAGGCACAGAATCGCCATGAATGAAAGCTTGGATTCTGTTAAGGTTGTTTCAAAGTTGCCGGTGTTGAGGAGATCGAATAGCAGGAGGGTTTTTGGATTGGATTTGAATTTGACTCCATTAGAAAATGATTTGGAGTTTTTGTTTGGGAAGATGGCTCCTAAGGTTGATATGTTCATGACTCGATGACATTTTAGGAGCCAAACTTTGTATTTTTTTTCTTCTGGTTTTTTTCATTGATATTTTTTCATTTATTTTATGTACATGATATGAAATTTTATGTTCTTTTAAGATATGAGGATTGAATTGTTTTATTTTTGCTAGAGAATTATGAACATCATTATGCATGCTGCCTACCTTCGTAATTTAATTTTCATAAAAAATAATAGCTCTTTATTTTAATTAGAGCAAAACAAAATTTTCTCATCAAAAAACTAGATTTTTCATTAATTTATATGACATATTTTCATAAATTTTTAGATTAATTCGAAGCAGCCTTTTTAATGACTTTGCGAGTGCATCATCATATGTTGGACATAAAAATTAGATGATGTAATGTTTCCAATTATATACGATTCTGAACAACATGATACCTTCTTCTACACCTTCATATAACAATGAGGAGAAAAACTTATATACGATTGTTCCTATATGATTATTCAATTAATGAATAAATACGTGTTCCAGTTATTTTGAGAATGATTTATCAAAACATATGATCGTCCGGCCACCATGCGTCAGTTGGTGGCCGGCAGAGACCCTAGATACGCCAAAAATGACGAGAAATGAGGAGGATATGCACGCAACTCACTTGTTTCAGTTCCGGCTCGTCGCTTTGATTCACGGCCACCCACCAAATCGAAGCTCGTGAGACGTATTACGTCGCTTTGTTGAATGGCGTTCGGTTTCATGCAAATCGAGGAAGAAACAAAATTTGAATAGTAAAAGTTTGCACAGTAGCTCATATTCGAATTCACATCAAGTTCAATTTACTTCGGTGTGAGCGTTAGGAGTCCACTGGTGCCCTCGGAATTTCGGTATGACATCCCGGTAAAAATTTCACTATTTTCGTGTAGTTAGTTTATATTCGGATGCTTCTATCAGTGTTGTAAAGTAATGTATTGACGTGTATTGAATTGAATAAGTTAGAATTCATTAAATTTGTATTGTCGGTAGAATCTAATGAAACCAAAATCAGAACCGATTCCTTTCAGTTCGGTTAGGATTCCACCCTTGTTGAACCGGAGGAATGGATAGTTCCAACCAGTGAAATCGAAACCATTGAAACTTTACGGTTCCAACCGATGGAACCGGAGCCTTACTGTTTGTAGTTCCACAACAAAAGTGTCTGGGCCTAGAGAAAAGATGTTGATGCGTTCAAAGCAGAATTGTTACGGTTCCAATTGGAACCACCAGGCCCAACAGCTAGTTTCGTGTTGCAGAGAGCCAATGCAATGGATATCAAAGATGAATATAAAATAAGGCTAAATTGAAACACTCGCTAATGTGTTGAATTATTAAGAGTATTGTTGGATCAATTTTGTTTTCCATTATATAAATTAGCGAAAAGACTAATATGTTGAATTATTAAGAGTATTGTTGGATTAACTTTATCCGTTATTGAATGGATCAACTTTTTTGTATTTGATATGATTAGTGTTTTATTTTTATTAAAAATGATAACAATGATTTTATTTTGGATTTTAGGTGTGTGCATGTGTGTGTATTGATATTAATTTAATGAATTTAAATCGTGAAAAATCTAAAATAAAAAATCATTTAAAATATATATATGTGGATGCTGGATTTCGGCCGAGGTCCACAATCATAATTTGTAGGTTGGGGGCATCAGCGATCCTGCAAAACAAAGGTAGAGTGAGCGGGAGGAGACTCCCCACGGTGTGGTGGGTGCCGGGGGCACTCCGACGCTCAAGTCAGTAGTATGAAATGAGCAGTGAATAGGTAAATATGCGAAAGTAAGGTTTGATATTACCTTAACTTTCTCTGGATGGCCGTGAGGGCGAAGAAGAAATTTGGTTAGGAAATATAAAGCTAAAAGAATAGAGAAGAAGAAGAAGCTTCGTAGGCTCAGTCTCCGAGCTCCCCCTATATCTTGATTACGCTGCTATTTATAAGTGCAAATGATTGCTTTTAGCAGTTGGCATAAACCCACTATATGCTAAGATATATTATTTAATGATTAGAGTGGAGCAATACAATTATATTTAGGGTGAGTGGAAAATGTTTGGTAAAGATTTGGCGGATCCTTTATCCGCGAGTGGAATAAGGGTTTTCTTGGGCTTTACCTTAGGCTTTCCAGTATTCAGCATTCTGTCCATGGGCCTTACATGATATTGGGTTCGATTTGGAAAGACAATTTTGCCCATGGCCCAAATTTGGCACGTACAGTTTGTCCCCTACTCTCTAAGTCAAGAAGTCCTTGATTTGGAGAGTATTTCTATTCATGTCGAATGAAACAAGATGTAAGAGTACCTGTCAAGAGTGCATAGTTCATATTTCATACGACAAAGTGAATTTAATGTCGTCTGGACTATGAGTAGTCCAAGCCTTCAACTTGTCCCGACATAAGTCATAGGGAATGTCCCCAGTCGACTGAACCATAAGACGGTTCAGGAGTATATCCACTTGACATTGTCGTATGAACTGTAGGAGGTTCATATCTTCAAATGACTCGACGTGAATTTATGGGGGATGTCCCCAGTCGACTGATCAAGATGAAGGTCATGATAATCCCCATATTGCGGGTCAAAGGATCATGGGAGTTTACAATGTCTTCTGGACCAAATGAAGGCCAAGTCTTACATTTGACTCTACATGAGTTATGGGGGATGTCCCCAGTCGACTGAACCTGGTGAAGGTCATGATAATCTCCATACTACTAGTCGATGACCAGTGGAGTCTTCAAATTTTTATAGACCAGATGAAGGTCTTATGTTGACTCAACATGAGCCATGGGGGATATCCCCAGTCGACTGATCCAGATGAAGATCAGGATAAACAATTGACTTTTTATGAGCCATGGGGGATGTCCCCAGTCGACTGAACCAGATGAAGGTCAGGATAATCAATTGACTCTTTATGAGCCATGGGGGATGTCCCCAGTCGACTGAACCTGGTGAAGATCAGGATAATCCCCATGCTATGGGTCAAATGACCAGGGGAGTCTACAATGTCGTCTGACCAGATGAGGTCAGGTCTTCAACTTGACTCTACATGAGCCATGGGGGATGTTCCCAGTAGACTGAACCTGGTGAAGGTCAGGATAATCCCCATGCTACTGATAAATGATCAAGGGAGTTTACAATGTCTTCTGGACCGGATGAAGGCCAGGTCTTACATTTGACTCTACATGAGTTATGGGGGATGTCCCCAGTCGACTGAACCTGGTGAAGGTCAGGATAATCTCCATACTACTAGTCAATGATCAGGGAGTTTACAATGTCTTCTGGACCGGATGAAGGCCAGGTCTTACATTTGACTCTACATGAGTTATGGGGGATGTCCCCAGTCGACTGAACCTGGTGAAGGTCAGGATAATCTCCATACTACTAGTCAATGACCAGTGGAGTCTTCAAATTTTTATAGACCAGATGAAGGTCTTATGTTGACTCAACATGAGCCATGGGGGATATCCCCAGTCGACTGATCCAGATGAAGATCAGGATAAACAATTGACTTTTTATGAGCCATGGGGGATGTCCCCAGTCGACTGAACCAGATGAAGGTCAGGATAATCAATTGACTCTTTATGAGCCATGGGGGATGTCCCCAGTCGACTGAACCTGGTGAAGATCAGGATAATCCCCATGCTATGGGTCAAATGACCAGGGGAGTCTACAATGTCGTCTGACCAGATAAAGGTCAGGTCTTCAACTTGACTCTACATGAGCCATGGGGGATGTTCCCAGTAGACTGAACCTGGTGAAGGTCAGGATAATCCCCATGCTACTGATCAAATGATCAAGGGAGTTTACAATGTCTTCTGGACCGGATGAAGGCCAGGTCTTACATTTGACTCTACATGAGTTATGGGGGATGTCCCCAATCGACTGAACCTGGTGAAGGTCAGCATAATCTCCATACTACTAGTCAATGACCAGTGGAGTCTTCAAATTTTTATAGACCAGATGAAGGTCTTATGTTGACTCAACATGAGCCATGGGGGATATCCCCAGTCGACTGATCCAGATGAAGATCAGGATAAACAATTGACTTTTTATGAGCCATGGGGGATGTCCCCAGTCGACTGAACCAGATGAAGGTCAGGATAATCAATTGACTCTTTATGAGCCATGGGGGATGTCCCCAGTCGACTGAACCAGATGAAGGTCAGGATAATCAAGACTCTTTATGAGCCATGGGGGATGTCCCCAGTCGACTGAACCTGGTGAAGATCAGGATAATCCCCATGCTATGGGTCAAATGACCAGGGGAGTCTACAATGTCGTCTGACCAGATGAAGGTCAGGTCTTCAACTTGACTCTACATGAGCCATGGGGGATGTTCCCAGTAGACTGAACCTGGTGAAGGTTATGATGTATGGGTATAGTGTCAAATGAGGTCATTAACAAGTTCCAAGCTTTAGGCGTGTAGATGTCTAAATCAAGTCTCAAGTCATACATGCATAGTAGTATCTATGATAATTCCAAGCTACATATTAGATGATGTCGACTGGGATTTATATCACATCTCAAGACATGCAAGTGTAGTAACTATAATAATTCCCAAGCTACGTACTAGATGATGTCGACTGGGATTTATATCACATCTCAAGACATGCAAGTGTTGTAACTATAATAATTCCCAAGCTACGTACTAAATGATGTCGACTGGGATTTATATAATATATCAAGACATGCAAATGTAGTATCCACAACAAACCCCAAACTACACATATGTGGATGTCGAATGGGACACACATCAAGCCCGAAGCCATACACACAAAGGATCCACAACAAGTCCCAAACTACACACATGTGGATGTCGAATGGGACACACATAAAGCATCAAACCATTCTCACATAGATCAACAACAAGTCCTAAGCTACATATGTAGATGTCGATTGGGAAAAACATCAAGTATCAAGCCATACAAGCAAAGATCTACAACTAGTCCCAAGCTACATATGTAGATGTCGATTGGGAAAAACATCAAGTATCAAGCATTAAGTCATACATGCATAAGATCCACATTATGTCCCAAGCTACACATGAAGGTGTCGATTGGGATAAACATCAAGCATCAAACCATACATGTATAAGATCAACATTAAGTCTCAAGCTACACATGTAGATGTCGATTGAGACAAACATCAAACATCAAACCATACATGTATAAGATCAACATTAAGTCTCAAGCTACACATGTAGATGTCGATTGAGACAAACATCAAACATCAAATCATACATGCATAAGATCCATAACAAGTCCCAAGCTACACGTGTAGATGTCGAGTGAGACAGACATCAAACATCAAACCATACATGCATAGGATCCATAACAAGTCCCAAGCTACACGTGTAGATGTCGAATGAGACAGACATCAAACATCAAACCATACATGCATAGGATCCATAACAAGTCCCAAGCTACACGTGTAGATGTCGAATGAACTTAATGCATGTCTATGAGAATCACCACTCTACTAGGCTTGATGAAGATCCAAAAGAATTCTTATACTACCTATCATGATAAAAGTTGGTCGAATGAACCTGATGAAGGTTCATGGGGCTTTCTAATATTTTCTAGAGTTTATGGAAATCCATCCATATAGTCTGAAGTTGGATGATAATCTTTATACGTAGTGTGGAGATTATTATCTTCACATAATATGAAAGAGATGGATGCCTATCAAGGTCATTATTAATTATAAAAGACCTGAGAAAGGTCAATGATACTACAATAGAATGAAATTTGATGAGAGTCATATATAAATTCCATACTACATGGCCAGATAAAGGCTGGTTAATTGGATTTAAAGGAAATGCAATAGTGTTCTTCATTCTACTAGGCATGATAATAGATTCCCTAGGTAGTATGGGGTTGGCAATATTAAATCAACGTAGCAGGGAGATGATGACTAACCTTTCATTTATTCTGGAGAAGTTGTTAAATCATTCCATGTAGTCTGGGAGAGATTGGAATTTTCCATGTAGCATGGAGTTGATGGCCATTCACCTCATCGTATGACAATCTTTCCATGTCTCTGGGAGCTATGCGATGAAATGAGGCAAGATGCCATGCACCACGTGAATAACCCACGTGAAGAAATGAGCCCAAACACCAACAACCCACTCATGCCTTCCAAGCCCACGAGCAGGAGACCCACACTCCAAGTTCATCCACAAGCCACTCGCCCAAGCTTTTTCTTGTCTGACTATCTCCCCAGATTAGCACATTTTGTAATATCAAAATGGACCCAAACATCTTATTTCAAGTTGGATCCAATGTGACTTTGTCTTTGTAGGGAACTTTATCATGTGGTCCATTCCTCATTCTCGTGTGATGTAGTGTGGGTTATGGTAGTATGAAGGTTCTGAGAAAGTTTAATCAATTGATTGGGCTATATGCTAGTCATTCTATTGGTGTTGAATAAAACCGTGTGATATGATATTGCCTATATGCTTGTCGTCTGGAACAAAAGACAAACTTCATTCGACAATGCATGAATTGCATCAACAGGTCCCGTGATACATGTGGAACCATTCGCCCAGACTTGTCATATTGAATGAGACCCTTTCACCTTATGCTAAAGTCTTGGATGCATGCTGGAGGCACATCTGTAGGCTGGACACAAATGGGATGCTTTGTAATATTAATCTTGCAATTTGGCAGTTAATGTGTGCTCATTCTGTGGCTCGGTATTTGATGTGGGACTACTTTAATTCATCTTAGTAGCCCTCCTTCATTTTAATCGATGTGGGACTCTGCCCTCAGGGCAAGTTATTTCATGCTACACTTGCGTGAGCCTATTTGATGAGTTGTCAAATTTGGCTTAGGATGCTCAGTGGTTGTCCAAATCAATGTGGGACAATGAGCTTTGTCGTTTGAGAGTTGCTGGGCCATGTTTCAAATTAAGGTTGTCTGTGTAATGCTTTGAGATGGTTTCATTTGAGCCGCCTTTAATTTTTTTTTTTTTTTTTTTTTTTTTTGGACAGCTAGCTAGGGAATGATATTTTCTCCCCTTTCCTTTTTCCACTTTTTTTTTTATTTCTTCACGTGACTTTGCAGGCTTTTTGATTACCATAACAATTTCAAACCTAATACAAACATTTGGGGCCCACGTTGCAAGCTATTTGTTTCTTTCTCAAAGTCTTTTTTCATGGTCCAATAGCTTTCTAAGGTCAACAATTCTATTTTATATACCATTCTTTTTTCAATGCTTCTGTGACTTTAATGCTTTTGCTTTTAGTAAAGAAAATTGGAAAACCTATGTATTTGGGCCCACTTTTTTTTTTTTTTTTTTTTAAAGTCAAGTATTACGGCTGGATTTTATTTTTCTTCTTTTCTTTCAATTTTTTATTTATGCGTGAGTCTGTCTCTTTTTCTAATTCCTTACCCATAAATATGCAGGAGCAATGTAGGAACCGTCCATATTGTTGTCCAAGTTGTAGTGGCGAAGAGCTTTGTTGATGTAGTCGTATGAATTCATGACCATGTAGTGAGTTTCAGACTCCATGAGAGCAATATGTCAACCATTCACTTCCTTCTAGTAATATCGTGTTGATCCTCTGATGTGTCGTATGCCAGTCCTCCTCATCTGTCCATAGAAGTCTGATTCTCCTCATCATATTCACTCAATCTTGAAATTCTTTGACGCAATCCTCTGCTACTTGACTAATCTTCGAGCTCACATTCTTCAACCTCTCCCCAATGACGTTGGGCCCAAACTGAAAGCTTCTCAATATGGGATTTCTTCCTTTGCGTGAAGCAGCATTTCACACGACATTTTCAAGCATGCATGTGTTATGCGGATGAGCTGTTAATTCTTGGGCCTTCATTGCGTGTAAACTAGCTATGTCACGTGGCTTTCTTGAAGTATACGCATGGATGTGGTCATTCTACATGACTTTATTGCTCGGATTGTACTAGGACCAGAGGAGTGCATTTTTTATTATTATTATTATTATTATTTTTTTTTTTTTTTTTTGCCTCTCGGATTTGGCCAATGGCGTGATGGCGTGGACCATTTTGCAAGCTTCTCTTCTATTGATGCATGGTCCCGCCTTTACTTAAAGAATGTATGATATACTAATGTATGCATACGTGGGCAATGTCGAATGGAATTGATGTCAGCCTTTCTCCATTTCATGTCGAGTGGTACATTCAGCTCATGCTGAGTGTAATGTCGAATGGAGCATCTGTCTATGCCAAACATTCTGAGCTCCATGTCGAATGAAATATCCATCCAATGCTAAACACAAGTGCATGTAGTGTCAAATGGAGCTTTGGTGAGTGGACTGCTATATTGGGTTGTGTGCATGTTTGAGGAGATTCCTCTTTTGCATGTGATATGGAATTTGCTTGTTGCTTGAAGCCATGAGTACTTGTGTTTTAGGAATTGTAGACTGAAAGATCTTTGCCTGCTATGAATCGCTAAGGCCCCACGGTGGGCGCCAAATTGTGGATGCTGGATTTCGACCGAGGTCCACAATCAGAATTTGTAGGTTGGGGGCATCAGCGATCCTGCAAAACAAAGGTAGAGTGAGCGGGAGGAGACTCCCCACCGGTGTGGTGGGTGCCGGGGGCACTCCGACGCTCAAGTCAGTAGTATGAAATGAGCAGTGAATAGGTAAATATGCGAAAGTAAGGTTTGATATTACCTTAACTTTCTCTGGATGGCCGTGAGGGCGAAGAAATTTGGTTAGGAAATATAAAGCTAAAAGAATAGAGAAGAAGAAGAAGCTTCGTAGGCTCAGTCTCCGAGCTCCCCCTATATCTTGATTTACGCTGCTATTTATAAGTGCAAATGATTGCTTTTAGCAGTTGGCATAAACCCACTATATGCTAAGATATATTTATTTAATGATTAGAGTGGAGCAATACAATTATATTTAGGGTGAGTGGAAAATGTTTGGTAAAGATTTGGCGGATCCTTTATCCGCGAGTGGAATAAGGGTTTTCTTGGGCTTTACCTTAGGCTTTCCAGTATTCAGCATTTCTGTCCATGGGCCTTACATGATATTGGGTTCGATTTGGAAAGACAATTTTGCCCATGGCCCAAATTTGGCACGTACAATATATTTGTTGATATTTTTATGATAGCAAACTGTTATTATTTATTGACATATGAATGTCATCGTTTAATGATTGATATTTGTTATTTAATGACTGATAACTGACATAATATAATGATACAAAACAATTATCGTCGAAAAAAATAACAGTCATAAATTTTTATG
Source organism: Zanthoxylum bungeanum (assembly GCA_019454045.1). Lineage (NCBI taxonomy): Eukaryota > Viridiplantae > Streptophyta > Magnoliopsida > Sapindales > Rutaceae > Zanthoxylum > Zanthoxylum bungeanum. Next base: position 47,404 of record SKCR01003334.1, on the reverse strand, counting down.
ACATAGGAATCTATGTCTCTTTGAAAACAGTCATAAAATAACATTTATGACTGTTTAAAACGGTCATAAATCAACGTTTTTCTATTAGTGTAAATTTTACCCTCAGGACTCCGCTCCTGCCAAATGGGTGAGCTAAATTTGATAAGCAGTTGATTGTAGGAATTGTCGTAATTTAATGAAATTAAGAAAGTACGTGAATCACGTTTAAGGCTTGTGACATGCAAGAAGACAAGCTAAATATACAGTGTAACGTCATTGCTTAGCTAATTCATGGAGGATTTAAAGACATAAACATTAATGCCTCATTTATTAAGACAAAAAATCGAAAAAAGCAAAATTAAAATTAAAAGGATTCTCCTTTTACTGTAAGGGTCATGCTAACTAGTATCCTAAGGCCACTCATTAAGGATCCATTTTTGGTAAGTTTTCATATCACTTTTTATGGGGAATGTAAAAAATTGTCAAACATTAATTACTTTTTTCATTTTTCCTATAAAAACTTTCCTAAAATGGATCATTAACAAGTGCCCTAAGGGCACTCATTAGCATTTCCTTTACTGTAATAATTGTCAAAAGAGATGTCGAGCAAAACTAATTTTTTTTTTTTTAGATTTCATATTAACTTAACATAGATAAAATACAATCCGGAATGGAATCAGTCCAAACCTTACAACTCGAGTTGTTAACACACATTTAGCCAAATAATGAGCTTTGACATTATAGTACATTGGAATGAACCTAAAATCGATTTTTCCTAGATTCGTAGACATTTTCATAATCTCAGAGATGACCCACCCAATTTCTTTCTCACTATCAACATGGCCATTAGCGAGGGACACGATATTTAGCGCATCGGATTCCACAATAAGATGCATCAAGTTCAAACCTTTTCCAAGTTTTAGCCCCATCAACATTGCCTCTGCTTCAATGAATTTCACGTTGCCTCTGAAAGTGGTAGGTTGACATTCAGCGGCTATAACATCCCTTTTGTAATTATGAATGATTGCCCCTAAACCTGCACAACTCCCATCCTTGTTTGTTGCCGCATCCACATTAACTTTGTACCAGTTACACGGGGGAGCATTCCACCTTCATTTCTCCACGTTGTTCCTTAATTCATTCGCGCACACCATACTTTTCTGTGCCCTCTTGTATGATTCTACCAAGACCTCGGCTCTATTCATGATATACCATTGTGTCTTCATCTTTCTTTCAAATATGTATTGGTTTCTGGCAAACCATAAGGACCAAAAAATGTCACCCCATCTCTACTTTTCCTTAGGTAGAACATATTTGACACAAATTAGAAAGCTCCAAAGGTCCCTAGACTTCTGCCATTTACTAGCTTGCATCCACTCTAAATTTTTCCAGATGGACTTAATGGAATTGCAGCTGATCAAAGCATGGACAATATCTTCATCACTCATGTCGCACCTCTGACAGATAGGAGATTCAATGATTTTCCTTCTATTAAGTGCAGAAGCAGTAGGTAGTAGGCCAAACAAAGCTCTTCAGAAAAAAGTTTTTACCTTGGAGGGAAGGGATAAACTCCACACTAAGCCCCACCAGTCTCCATTTTCCTCCGAGCAACCAGCTTCATGTCACTTCTTTGCGTTGATTTCCATGTGGTAGTAGCTTCTAACCGAGAATTTTCCTTTCACATCATAGTGCCATATCAGTTTGTCGTCTTCACCATGAGGGGGAAGGGGGATATTCATAATCTCAACAACATCCACCTTAAGAAAGTTTTGCCTAACCATATGCTCATTCCATCAGTTACCACTCTCCATCAACACACTGACTTTAGCTTCCTTTAAAACTTTATTCACAGCAAATGGTCTAAAGGTTTCAGGTCTAGGGATCCAATTATCCTTAAAAATCCAGACATCCTTGCCACACCCAATTATCTGTAGGGTTCTCTAAGAACAATAACCAAGATCATTAAGCATAAAATCATGTGAATACGCAAAGTAAAGTAGCGGAAAATACTTACAATGCTCGGTTAAGTGGATGTGTAGACAACAAAAATTTTGCCTCCATAGAAGTTGCTCCAAGCTTCTCATTTGATGTATGTTGAGCTTCCAAGCTTGTTGTTGAATTCCAAACTCAAGGGTTAGTGTCCCTAACACCTTTGTATGACTCCTTTGATGTGCTAGCATGCAAGATTTTGAATCAAAATCAAGAAGAATTGAAGCCTAACTTCACACCATTTGAGAGGAAGAATAAGGCCAAGTTTCGGCCTTGTGTGTAGAGAGAATGAATGAGTGTTGTGTCTTGATTTCCAAAATCAAGTAACCTAATACCATTATCAAAAGTTAGTAAAAGGTCTTTCACATAACAATAAAATAAGCTTGTGTGTTTTAAAAGCTTCCACCAACCACCAACTTCCATCAACAAAAGGTAAACAAAGTTGACTAGTGATGTGACTTGTGTGTGGGCCCCACTTTAATTCAAAATCCGAGTGGGCCCGCAAATACGTTCCGGGCTCGGATTCGTTAATTTCAAATTAACGAATTTTCCTTTGCGACTTAATTAAATCAAATTTAATTAAATAATTATGTCTAGCAAAATTACTATTAAAGTCGCTCGCGAATTAATTCTAAATTAATTCGTTCGCCCGAATTAAAATCCAATTTTAATTATGTTATGAAATCTAATTTCATTTAATATATCGAATATATATTTTAATCGATTAATTCCGAATTAATCGTTCTCTCTCTTTTAATTGAATTTTATCCCAGATAAAATTCTCGCCGTAATTAATTCTAGATTAATTTTCTCTCTCTTCTAATTAATCTCAGATTAATAATGTTCGAGTCATACGTCATCGGTGAATCTTCGGGAAGCAACTCATGAGATCCCTGGATATGTTGGCAGTAAATCTGGTAGTCGGACTATCCGAACATGTGCGTACCCGGTACCACGTTCTTACCGATTTACAAGACATGGTTGGCTTCTAGCAAAGCACCGTGCCTACCCAATTCTCCAGAAATATTCTCTTAAGGAATATGTAATATGTGTCAGGTGTAGTATACGTAGTATTACGTATTACGATCCAGTATCGGATGTCACATGTTAGGCCCGGGGCTGGAATTGTGTTTGCCCCGTACTAAGCACATATCAGATCTCTGGTAACTAGTCTCTATAATCGGATAAACATGACCTAGTCATATTATCCCGATGACTGCAGTACTTAAGAGTACTAGTTCCGTATCCTACGTGATCATCATCTTCATATGACTGAAGTGATACTTCCATCTTGACATCACACCCAATACACTACGATTCTCAATATACCCAGAAGAAGCGTACACATAACTTGTTAAAGCCCCGGACGACCAAAACCAAAGTATATTGATTGTCGCAAGTATTAGGGATGCAAGTCTCAGGTTAAAACCAAATACATCTACCCTGATTCGGACTCCCATAGACACATAGTCATACTACCAATGGAATTCAGAAGGGTCTATCCAGAGCGAAGCTGTTCCCGTACCATCGGTAAACACAACCTCATATCACACTTGCATAAATATCCAATACTTAAATATATGAGAACTATGTCGTTATGCTCCCACAACGCGCACAAGTGCAATACTAGTCTATTCCGCATTATCGATGTCCAGTCTCGATAATACTACGACTAGGGATATTTAATGATTAAACCTTAGTGGATTAATATTGTCTCATATCTTATTAATCTGGTACTAATCATATGGACTTTTATCATTTATGTATCTTGGTAATCCAATTACAAATGATAAAAGAGCAATTTCCTTTGTCACATAGTTAATTTGTACAAGAACGCCATGTTCTGTACAAATAGTGATGCTATAAGTCATAATTCTCCAACATTATCCACCGTGAACCCTTTTCGATAAGCTCTCTCCCCCAAAGTAGGATTCCTCAAACAAACGAGGGATTACATCCAACATTGGCTTCCAAGAAAGTAGTCTTTTTAAAGTACCTAGCCTGCATAATTCTTGAAACTAGAGATTGGGGCCTATGAATAATTCTCCACCCTTGTTTGGCTAGAAGTGCTTGATTGAAACAAATGGGATCTCTAAAACCCATACCACCCTTCTTCTTCGAAACACACATCTTGCTCCATCCAACCCAATGAATCCCCTTACAGTTCTCATTGGACCCCCACCAGAACTTAGCCATCACTTTCTGGATATCTTCGCACAGGCCAATAGGAAGCTTGAACACACTCATCTAGGGATGAGTCACAACTTTCAAAAGCACTTCTTTTTTACCACATGAAAACAGATTCCCCTGCCACTTCTTAACTCTATTCATAACCTTAAGCTTGAGCTCGTTGAAATATCTTTCTCTTGTTTCTGCCAACCATTGATGGAAACATTTTTTTTATATGAGACTCTTTTATCACTTTTATTAGTTTCTTTGGAACCTGCATTATAATTTAATTATATTTTAACCCCTTAATTATTAGTATATCACATTAAAGACAGAAGAGAAGTTGTTGGAGCCTTGTGTTTGTTAAGTTTTAGCCACATGGAATTAAAGAAGTATACACACTACTTTTATATTTACCATTAATGGAATATTAATTATTTTGATCGTAAAATTTGTCATTAATTTAATCACATATATAATTCTTCCTAATTCATTCTTTGATTAACAAAATTCAACTTATTCTATTTTCATTATCACTATGGAGCTGGGTACGTAAGCAAAACCCTAGCTTGCATGACAACTTTTAAGGGGAAGATTTAGCTAATTAATTACCCAATTAGCTCATGTTTTTCCTAAATTACTCAAACTATCCCTATCGTATAAATGTTTCCATTAGAATTTATTTAATAATCATCTTCTTTTTTTTTTCACTTGTTGCGTCAAATTCGTTTGAATGTTAAGTTATATCATACATAAATATTATTTTCCTCTCAAGGACAATTGAAGATTACTATAGCCTTACTAAATAAACTAAGCGAGGAGCCCATGAATAAACTAATAAATAAATTATTATTTATAAATTTATTTTTTGTTTCTACATGATAAACATTGATGATGATTTTTAAAAAAATTAATTTGTAACTGAAATACTATAAATACAAAAATATTTATTTTGCACACTGATTATAATTTATTGTTTAAGTTACAATTGGTAGTTAGCAAATAAAAAGCCATCAATGATACCCATTTACATATTAACAAACCCATCTGAAATTGACCCTAAAGAGCTGAGAAAATTCTTCATAAACTGCAAACATTCGTTCTTTTTCCTTCCTTCTGAGTCTTCGTAGGTGTGAGAATTAGAGAAGAAAATGTATATTAACATTTACTTGAGTTTTGAATTACAATGAGAGACCTTTTTATAGCCTTTAAACACAACTACCACAATAAATGCATAACTACTATATTAAATACATCTATACAACTATCAACTAATAACTACTAATAACACGACATAACTAACATCATCACAACACACAACTAACAACTAACATCCCCCCTCAAACTCAAGGTGGTTTAGATGAAACCAAATTGAGTTTGGAAACAAGTGTAGTGTAACGTCCCGGAAGAAAGGATTTGGTGAAGACATCAGCTAGCTGATCAGTGGATTTGAGATACTTCAAGGAAATAGTGCCAGAAGCAACGTGTTGGCGAATGAAATGACAATCGATCTCAATGTGTTTGGTGTGCTCATGAAAAACATCATTATGTGCTATTGCAATAGCACTTTTGTTGTCGCAGTAAAGAGTGGGAGATTATGGTTGAGGGACTCTCATATCTTCTAGAAGCCAATGTAACCATAGAAGTTCAGCTGTAGTAGCAGCAATAGCTCTATATTCAGCCTCAGTACTCGAGCGGGCAACCAATGTCTATTTCTTGCTGCGCCAAGAAATAAGTGAATCACCAAGAAAAATACAGTAACTTGTAGTTGATCGACGATCAGTAGGGTCTCCTGCCCAGTCAGAATCAGAGTAGGCTCGAAGAACCAATGATGAAGCAGCAGAAAAATGGAGACCTGTAAAGAGAGTTCCTTTAACATAACGAAGGATGTGAAGTACTACAGCATAATGAGTGGAACGGGGAGCGGTCATGAACTGGCTGACAATTTGAACTGCATAAGAAATGTCTGGTTGAGTGACTGTAAGATAAATGAGGCTTCCAACCAATTGTCTGTAGAGAGTAGGATCATCAAGGGGAGTGCTATCTTCATCTATAGGTGTAAGACTAGTATTATACTCAATTGGAGTTGGAACTGTCTTGCTATCTGTAAGGCCAGCTCGAGAAAGAAGATCAGAGGCATATTTGGCTTGCGAGAGATGATAATCATCATCAGAACAAATAACCTCAAAGCCTAAAAAATAACTCAAAGGACCAAGATCTTTCATTTCAAATTGTTGACTAAGAGCCTGCTTGAGATCTATTATGCCTGAAATATCATCTCCAGTAATAATCATATCATCAACATAAAGAAGTAATATCACAATACCCTTTTTGGATTTTTGAAGAAATAAGGCTGAATCATGTGGACTGGAGGTGAATCCAATTTTTCTGACAGCGATACTGAATTTGGAAAACCATGCACGATGAGCATGCTTCAAACCATATAAGGCACGTCGCAGGCGACATACTGTATTTGGTGGATGATCAAGACCTGGAGGAGGCGTCATATAAACTTCTTCAGTGAGATCACCATTGAGGAAGGCATTCTTGACATCCATCTGAAACAGACTCCATTGCCGAGCAGCAGCAATAGTAAGCAGACTGCGAACTGAGGTAAGGCGAGCAACATGAGCAAAAGTCTCCTCATAATCAATCCCATACTCTTGAGCGAATCCTTTAGCAATAAGTCGTGTTTTATAACGCTCAATAGATCCATCTGAATGTGTTTTGATTTTGTAAACTCATTGCATCCCACTGGATTTTTGCCAGGAGGAAGATCAACCAAGTCCCAAGTACATGTCTTTGTCAATGCCTGTAATTCATCTTGCATAGCTTGCTTCCAATGAGGATTAGAAGAAGCCTCCATATAGGACTGAGGTTCATGCAAAGAAACAAGGGCAGAGAAACAATGATAATCTCGAAGGTAAGGGGGAGGATTTCTTACTCAGGTAGGATAGGGTGGAGATGAGTCACCAATGGTCTCTGGTGCAGTATCTACAGGAGGGGCATCATCAAGAACACGCGGTGATGGAGGTTGGACATCTGTATGTTCACCATGAGTACTTGCATCAGATGGAAACAACTCAATAGATGGATTAGTGAAAAGTGGAGGAGGATTTGAAGGTGACACTATAAACTTAGAAATAGAAGAGAACATAACGTGTTCCCAAAAAATAACATGACGAGAGATGCGAAGTTTCTTTGACACGGGATCCCAACAACGATACCCTTTGTGTTGAATACCATATCCTAAGAAATAACAAAGTCTGGCACATGGTTCTAACTTGTGATGCTCTGTGGGATGAAGAAGAACAAAACAAACACTCTCAAAAACCTTGAGAAGATCATAAGGAGGGGAAACACCATAAAGGCACTCATAAGGAGACAAATTGTGTTTGGTGACTGAAGAAGGAATACGATTAATAACATAAACAGCCGTAAGGGCAGCTTCACCCCAAAAGCGTTCAGGACAAGATGATGAAATGAGCATGGATCGAGTGGAATCTAAAATATGACGATGTTTTCTTTCGGCTCGTCCATTTTGTTGAGAGGTATATGGGCAGGATCGTTGTGAAATGGTTCATTGGGCTTTTAAAAATTGTTGAATTTTGGAGTCAATATATTCTTTGGCATTGTCGGTCCTCAAAATTTTGATAGTTTTGGAAAATTGTGTTTTGATCATGTTTGCAAAGTCAATATAAATTTGAGGTAGTTCAGAACGTTGTTTCATAAGAAACATCCATGTAAATCGAGAATAATCATCAATGAACAAGACAAAATATTTAGATCCTCCCATAGTGGCTGTAGGTAAAGGTCCCCATACATCAGAGTGGACCAAATCAAATGGAGCAACAAAATTATGTTTATTATGTTGAAAGGACAAAGCTGGTTGTTTTCCAAGTTGACAAGAGACACAATGGAAAGGCTGGTCTTTAACAGAACCTAGTGAACCATTAGAAACTAAAGGACGAAGTTTATTTATCGAGGCATGACCAAGACGCATATGCCACAAGTGAAGAGAAGATGGAGTAGATACAACATATAATTGGGAAAAAAAGATTTGAAGGAAGATGCAGAGAGGTGAGTTCAAACAGACGTCCAATTCTACGGCCTGTCCCAAGAATCTGTCCCGTCTGCGGATCCTGCACACGACAACCATTAGTGGAGAATATCAATTCTAATCCAAGTTCACATAGTTGACCAACAGAAATAAGGTTGAATGTAAGTTTGGGAATAAGAAATGTGTTTGGTAACGTGAGTGTAGATGTTGATATGTGGCCAGACTGACTTACAAGCATTTGTGAGCCATCTGCAGTGAAGATTGGAGAAATATTTGTGGTAGGAGAGGTGGAAGAAAATAACAAGGATTGAGAAGTCATATGATTGCAACAACCGAAGTCAAAATACGTACCAAGGAAAATTACTAGAATTGACAGATAAGGCAATAGAAGTACTGGGTTGGGTGGAGAGTATTTGTCTAAGGAGTGATTCTAAGTTACCAGTGGATGTTGGAGAGACAGTAACCTCAGAGGTAGCAGTAGCAATTGGAATTGCTATCTTGGAGGGTTAATTAGATCTTGGGGGACGAGTGGGGCACTGCTCAATAGAATGGCCAGACAGCTTGCAGTAGCGACAACTCACCTTAGTGGGACAGTGAGCGGCAATATGGTCTCTTTTCTTGCATTTGTGACATTCAGTAAGACTACATTCAATCAGAGTATGACCAGATTTGTTGCAGGTACGACAAAATTTACCTTCACCTTTTGAGAAATGTTTATCCGCGGCGGCAAGCACAACATCATTGTGAGATGGCTTAAGTAAGCCGAGACGAGTTTCATCAGACAATAATCGAGAGACAGTGGCTTTTAATGTAGGTAGAGGAGATTGATGTAACAATGAAGCTCGACAAGATTCAAAATCATCTGTAAGGGCCATAAGGAATTGAATTAGTCGTGTACGGTCACGGTGTGCCGTATATTTAGTTGCATCAACGGTGCAACTCATTGATGGTTCTGACAAAGCAAGTTGGTCCCAAATATTCTCCATTTGTGCAAGAAAATCAGTAATAGACTGACCTTTCTCTTGTTTAAAATTATGCAACTTTTCCCATAATTGATACTGACTAGAGAGATCAGAAGAGGTGTACCTTAATGCAAGCAGATCCCAAAATTCTTTGGCAGTTTCGTAGCGCCCAAATTGATGATGAATAGCTGGAACCGAAGTATTCCGGAACCATGTCAGAATTTGGTGATTCTTACTATCCCAATCCTCGAGACGATTAGCGAGCTGTCCTTCAGTTTCATCAGTAAGCCGAGTGGGGGGCTTGACATCTCTAGTAACATAACGTCATAGTTTCCGACCCTTGAGAAAACTACGCATTCCCTGAACCCAGAGACGATAGTTTGAACCTATGAGAATGGTAGGAATGGGTTGCATAGCATCTGACTTTTCCATTCCCGAAAACCGAATTTCTACACCTCTGGAAAGAACCTAAGCTCTGATACCATGTGAGAATTAGAGAAGAAAATGTATATTAACATTTACTTGAGTTTTGAATTACAATGAGAGGCCTTTTTATAGCCTTTAAACACAACTACCACAATAAATGCATAACTACTATATTAAATATATCTATACAACTATCAACTAATAACTACTAATAACACAACACAACTAACATCATCACAACACATAACTAACAACGAACAACTAACAGTAGGCTTTCTCCTTGGAAAATTTCAATTCTAGCCGCAGACATTTTATTCTTCCTTGGTGCAATCATACCTCAGCCGTGGGATTGGAATGTCACACAACTCTTTACATTTCAGAAGCATCTCTCGCTGAAATTGGAGGAAAGCTTCAGATTGCTCAATGGGTTGCATGGGCTATTAATCCCATATATAGGACAAGGCATGGTTGGTTCACAGGCACTTGTTGTCTATCGGCAAGCTGATGGGAAAATTAAAGCTTACAAATCACCAATTACTCAATATAAAACAGTTTTGGAAGAGGGAGACCTAGCTTTCGATGTCTCGGATTTAACAGCAACATATGCAAATAATGAGATTATCATTTTTGCTATTTTGGGACTTCAGAATAAAACCAACTTTCAGCAGAGAAGAAAAAAATCGAGAGTAATTTTTTTGTTAACGTGATTTTCAGCAGAGAAAAAAAAATTGAGAGCAATTTTTTTTAACGTGAGCAACTTGAAAAAAAAAAATATTTTGATAGAGCCGAGAGACTAAGATTCCGAGCAAATAATTTTTAGGTATGAGTAAATCAATCGGTTTTGTGCAAAATCGATTGCGATATAGTTTTATGGGCTTGTTTTATCCTGAGGAGGAGAACTGCGGGGCTGGCATATTGCTTGCACAAATTTTGGGTAGAGCTGCGAAACGTCTTAAAGAAATGACCTAGTCAGCGACTCAAGCAAACTTCAATTTTATATTACTGATGAACGGTAATATCTTTCTTATTTGTGCAAATTGTTCTAACACTACAGATTGTAATGATCTCCACATGTACTGATAGAATAATAAACTAGAGTTGCATATAAATCTTTAATTAATTTAAATCCTAATTCAAGTTCAAAGTTTTTTTTTTTTTTAAAACCATGCACGAAGTTAATTTCCTGAAAACAAGTGGAATTTTTTTAATGGAAAGCCTTCAAAACTATATATTTTGCAAAATAATACAAAATAAAAAAATAAAATGATTATACACTTTAATTATTGAAACTATCTCCACACGTCATATATATATATATAATACTAATTATAAAATAATATGATATGGACATATAAATCTTATTTGCTAGGTCGTATCATAAAATTTTAAAATAAATCACATTACTACAATTAAAAAAAAAAATTATAATTGATATGAATTGTAAGAAAATATTTTTTAAAATAATTTTCCTATTTCAAATTCATAGCTATTCATTATTTAACCCTAAAAAAATGTCACCTAAGCCAATGAGCTCTTGTGATCATGCACTATAACTATTAAGACTTATTTGGTATTGTTGTGTTGACAAGGTCAGTCCGGGGTCTAAAATAATTTTTACATTTTTTTGACACTTAATCGTATTATAATAAAAAATTTAGGTAAGTTATTTTGATACTATAATTAAAAAAAAAAAAAAACAATTGGGGTGGCAGTTGTGCTGTGAAGTTAATCTGCTAAATTATTCAGTAAACATTTAAAATATTGTTCTAAAATTAAATTAACATTCAAATCTATAGCCACTGTGACTTAAAAAGTCATTGCACCTAAACCGAGCATAGCACTAGTGACAAATTAATACTCTTAAAAATGCTAATACACGAATCAGGCTTTGCCTTTTCCCCCCAAACACAAAGAGACGAGTCAATTAGAGCCGTACAATAGTCTCTAATTATTGGGAAATTACTTTTAATCAATCAAAATATTAAGTATCGTTCAATATGGAAGTTAGGTAATTAATATAATCAATTAATTAATTTGAGCACGCAATTAAGCTATTTCTCCTTTCTAATGACAATTGACTAAGACAATGAAGATTCCACACCAAAAAAAAAAATATATATATACTATTAAAAATAATTAATTTGTTTCCAAAATATATAATTGTTAATTGTTAATTGTTATTGCACTCGTCAAAAAGATATATGATGAAACCATCACTTCCACGTATCACAAATAAAAATGATCCTTAATGCTTTAAACACGTAATTACATCGCCTAAACTTGTTTACTTAAGCAATATCATTAAGCCGTCTAATTAATCACAAATGTACCAATTAAAGCCTAACAAGGAATGTGAAGTTTTCTAATGGGCTTCGATTTCTCATCATATCAAAATATTTCTATGAAAATTTTCAAATTTTGGAATAAATACACGAGGAATTTGACAATTTATTTCAAGGTTTTTCTTATATAACTATCAAATTGATTCCTAGAATTTGTATATGTTAATTATTATACCGAATGTGCAATAATTAAACTATATTAATTATGTGGGTGGGTTCCACATGTATAAAAAGAAAATAATAAAAAATTAAAATTTTATATTTGCACAATAAATCTCATACCTATAAATAGATGTTTCATTTCAATATTTTTTTCATTCCATTCTCAACCAAATCATTTGAACTCTAAGAGAGAAAAATATTGTTTCTTCTTAAGAGTTTGTGATAGAGTTGTAATTCACCTATTCCAAGAGAGTGTAAGATTGTTCACTCCTTGTCTTTAGAGAGATGTTGTAAAATTCTTTCTACTATAGTGAAATCTTTCTACTTTTGTTTGTGGATGTTTCCCTCACATTGAGGGTTATACCACGTTAAATCTGTCTCACATTGTTTTATTTTATTGTTAATATTTATGGTAGGCTAAGCATCCTAATTATTATTATATTGTTATATGGTAGGTTAAGCCTCATAATTATTATTGTATTATTATATGGTAGGCAACGCCTCATGAATTAACAATTGTTCTCAATTTCACTTTACTTGCATGCCAGCTTCAACCCACGATCCCCCTAACAGTGGTATTAGCGCTTCAAGTTCAAGGTTACTGTTCACCGAGACTATTAACGGAGACTGTTTATGTTGGGATTTATGTCCTAGAGCTTCATGTATTGTAAATGGAATTGATTATTGTAATAATAATAAATGCATTATTCATTTTATCAAAGTTGCTTGATTTATATCGCATATTGTCCAATTGTCTTGTTTACCTTAATTACTATTGTACCTTCAGATTTAGTGTATGTTTGATGTACAAGAGGATTTAAGTCTGAAGTTAGTAATCCAAATAGTTCATAGAGAGCAAACAAAGATTGTACTTTGTTTGTGGTTTATCTATAGCTACGGTCCATTCTATACTTGTATGACGACCTTGATCCGGGATCGTTCATGTAGTGACATGGGAATGGAGGCACCTTGTATGATGAGATCATATAGGACTGGACTCAGATAAATACGAATTTCTTTTAATATCCGTTAACCGAAGAAATTCATTTTATCTAATAGATGGTCATATATGGATTCGATCTTAATCCTGAGTGTACTACAAACTCCTACATGACAGACTATGTCCTTTGATTTACTATGGTGAGGCTGGTGTTGCATTCCCGGCCAATAACTACGTATTTTAGGGATATGGTTTGGTATGTAGCTGTGAACGTTTTACATAGATATGGAATTCACTTCTTCTTACAAGAAGCATATGAATATCTTTTTTAAGATTTGATTTGGGACTTGAACAATTTGAGCGCTCAACTTTTCTATTGCGAATATAAAGTTTTATTGGAATAACGCGGAGTTAATAATTCGTAATATTTGATTAAAGAGTTTAATTAATATTTTGGAATTATTGGAGCTCGGAACCGTATGTCCATTTGGTCCCCGTGCTAGCTCGATTAACTGTAACAAACCTAATATAATTAGATTGTCTAATTATATGCTCACATTATGTTTATTTATATATTATTAATGAGATTAATAATATTTATTGTCACAAATGAAAACTATGTTAAATTAGTTTAACTTAATGTTTTCTAGAATTATTTGATTATGAGATAATCAAGTTAGTAATAATAATGAGATAATTACTAGAACATAATTGAAGGTAAATAAATCATTATTAATATATTAATTTTTATTTACCATTGGAGACAAAGCCATATGGCTTACCATGTCATCCAAGCAATTATGTCTATTAGGTGGCTTGGATACACCTAATAGTTTTGTCATTAGCTAATGCATTTTATGCTTTGGTATGGATTCCACATTTATGTGTTTGCCATTGAAAGAAAGCATTGAATGCTTAATGACAAAGTCATTGTCTTTAGCTTAACATTTCTTATGCTTTGGTATGACATTCACATTTTTGTGTTGGCCATTGCAAGAAAACATTAGATGCTTAATGATAAGGTTAGTTGGCTTGTGTAAGAGAATATAATCTTTATCATTTCTCTCACTTCTTAAGGTTAATACTTTGCATTCATTCACACAATTGTTATGAGAAAATATTTGAGAGAAAATAAAGAGATTTCTAGTATTCACAAGTGTTGTGAAATTCCTAAAGCCAAACACCATTGTGACATCATAAATCTCTAAATAGTTTAGAGGTTTAATCTTTGTGAGTGAAGCCCACACTTCGGTTTGTTGGTTTCGAGTCATAGTTCGGAAGATCGAGTGGTTGATCCAAGTGTTGGACACCAAAGGATTGATCTTGGCTACTACAACAAAGGGAGAAGGCAAAGAAAATTTTGAAGATCCATACCGGACCCGGTGCCACCACAAGCAACTTCTACTGCGCAAAATGAAACGGTTTCCTACAATTTACATATACGATATAGTACTATTCACATATATAGTATTATTCACGGATACGGTACTATTTACATATACAATACTATTTACGTATATGGTATTATTCACGTATATGATATTATTCATGTATACGGTCCTATTCACGGTGAAATAGTAAAAGCCGGTTCAAGTGAGATGTTTATCGTCATCATAAACATGGTAGGAAAGTACGAAATTAAAAAGTTCAACGGGAGCAATTTTCCCCATGGAAACTTAAAATAAAAGCAATCTTGAGAAAAGACAATTGCTTGGTGGCAATTGGAGAGAGACTAGATGGAATGACTGATGAAAAATGGAAGGATATGGATGAAAACGCTATGAGCAACTTGTATATAGCCTTAACAGATTCTGTGTTATACAGCATTGCAGAGAAGATGACTGCAAAAGAGATTTAGGATGCACTTACCAAATTATACGAGGTCAAGTCACTATACAACAAGATCTTCTTGAAAATGAGACTTTACACTCTTCGTATGAGTGAATCCACATCCATGACGGATCATATCAAAAACTTGAATCCCTTATTTTCCCAACTCACTATATTGGATTATAATATATCTACAAATGAACGTGCAGAGATTCTACTTCAAAGTCTACCTGATTCGTACGATCAACTTATCATCAACTTGACAAGTAATGTTGTCACCGGTAATCTAGTCTTTGACGAAGTTACAGCTACTGCTCTAGAAGATGAGTCTAGGCAAAAATATAAGTAAGACATATCATATAATTCATAATAAGCAAAAACATTGTCGATGATGAGAGGGAGATCAACGAAACGAGGCTCAAGTGAGAGTCAAAATCATGATAGATCGAAATCAAAAAGTAAGAAAAATGTTAAATGCTACAATTATGGCAAGAAATGACACGTTAAAAAACATTGTTGGAATTTGAAGAAAGGTGCAAAAAAAGCTCATATTGCAACAAATCTCAGGGATTTGTTGCAAGTACTTCTGAAGAATGTGGCGCACTTTATAGTGAAGTAGCGATGGTGTCCAACGATAGCAGACAACAGTTAAGTGATGCATGGTTGGTTGATTTTACAGCAACATGGCATATGATCTCTATGAGAGAATGATTTTTCCATTATGAACTTGTCTCTGGATGATCGATTTTTCTAGGCAATGATCATGCCTTGAAAATTATTGGGATTGGAGCCATCAAAATAAAAATGTACAATGATAATATCTGTATTGTACAAGATGTTCGACATGTTGTGGGAATGAAGAAAAATCTTCTATCAATTGGACAGTTAGATGACCTCGGATACAAGACCGTTGTTGAAAACATGGTATTAAATATGGTGAAATGAGCACTTACAGTCTTGAAAGATGAAAAGATCTCAGCAAATTTTGCTCTTGGGAGACTCAATTCAAGAAGCAACTACATCGGTGGCATTACTGGATTCTAGAGAGGAAACTTCTATGTTGTAGCATCAGAAACTATGCCACATGTCAGAACAATGAATGAAGGTTCTCGTCAATCAAAAGCTACTTCCAGGCTTGAAAGTAGTTAGTCTACCGTTTTATGAGCATTGTGTTACAAGTAAGCAAAACATATTAAAATTCAACAGTCAAATGCTAGGAGTAAAATCATTTTAGAAGTGATAGCACTTCACTAGAAAGTACAGAGACTATAACAAGACTGGTGGAAAATAATCCAGAATAAGAAAATTCATATTCTTCTGAAGCAGCACCAGAGCACGAGGTACAAGAACCAATCGAGTTTGAAGCCTCTAAAGTTCGTCAATCAACTCGAGAGAGAATACCTTCAGGTTGCACTCAGAGTATATTACGGAGAGTAATATTGCATGTTGTCTTCTAATAGAATATGGATAGCAATCAACTTTCCATGAAGTTATAAAATGTGCAAATGCACCTTTGTGAATGACAACAATGCAAGAAGAAATAGAAGCTTTGCATAGAAACAATACATGGGATCTAGTATTATTACCACATGGAAGAAATATCATTGGTAATATATATGTCTACAAGATCAAGCGTGATAGCAATGATAAAGTGAAGCAATATCGTGCATGATCGGTGGTAAAAGGATATGTTCAAAAAGAATGAATTGATTTTATTGAAATATTTTCTCTGGTGGTTCGATTTACAACAGTCAGAGTAGTCATGGCTATGTGTGCTAATTTTGACCTACATATGGAACAATTGGATGTAAAAACTGTATTTCTTCATGGAGAACTTGAAGAAGAAATTTATATGCTCAAGCCAGAAGGTTTTGCTGAAATAAGCAATGAGAACTTGATTTGCAGGTTGAACAAATCTCTGTATGGTCTCGAACAAGCGTCGAGATGTTGGTATAAGAGATTTGATTCCTTCATTATTTACCTTGGGTACAACAGACTCAGTTCAGACCATTATACATATTACAAGTGGTTGGGAAATAATGACTCTATTATTTTACTGTTGAATGGGACGACATATTGGTACTAGGTAGACTCGGCCAAGGTTCCAGTTCCGAACCGGTTGGAACTAGGGATGGCAGCGGGGAGGGTTTGGTGCGGGTTTGTCATTACCAAACCTGCACCCGCATATGTGAACAAATTACCAAACCCACACCATACCCGCTACAGGTTTTAATTTTCATTACCAAACCTGCACCCGCATATGTGAACAAATTACCAAACCCGCATTGGTACCTGTGGGAACACAGAAACTGGGCGACGCATGCTGTTCCGGGCTCACGGCCCAGTTGGGAGTACGGAGTAGCTCGAGGGGACTAAACCGGAGAATAATGGAGTCACCACCCGGTGTGAACCGGGACAAAGATTTAAGGCCGCACTCACCCCTCGCAATGGAAGACCTCAAACCGTTGGGTTCGGAATGGTCCCTTACTTATGCCACTTGTAATGAAATGATTTGTGCAATAATTAATCGAATCTACGCAACATATTTCCAAGATTATTCTACTTTTAAGTTCACATGCATGAAAGCAATCATCATAACGGCAAACATGCAATGGCACACGGCAATCTCATGAACATACTTCGATCATATAATGCGGAAAACAAAGAACAACCTAAACATAATGTAAATTCCAAACGCAAAATAAATGACTAATCATGCTTGAAAATGAACAACTAAATAGGCTAAATCATGATTGAATACCATCTCATGAACACATCAAATAGATAAATGCAGGAATACAAATAGTATGCTTGATTGCATGATACAAGAGAAATCACCTAAGAAACAATTATGCATGACATGTGATGAAAAGGACTCAGTTCAGTGTATGCGCGTTCGTGTAGCGTTTGAAAACGCATTCGAACGGTAAACAGAAGGTTCTCGTTCATGTGGCGTTTGATAACGCGTTCGAACGGGACCAGTCCTGATGAAACAAATGGCGTGTTCGAGTAGCATTCGTAAAAGCGTTCGAACGGTAAACAGAAGGTTTGCGTTCGAGTAGCGTTCGTAAACGCGTTCGAACAAACTGAGACAGAAAACATGTGTTCGTGCGGCGTTCTGAAACGCGTTCGAACGGGGTTACAGCAGTGACCTCCAAAATGCAGTGAACAACATGACACCTATATAAATGGATGAATAGATAACACCTAATAAATGATACGGGCTAAAAGGCGCGGTAAAACATCGTGGTAAAGGATTTTAACCCCTCGACATGGAGGACCTTTAATCCAACTTACTAAGCCCATGCGCTAAAATCATAATGCGTATAAAAATAAAGACAACGATATCGGACTTTGTATACCTGATTGAACACATCTTACATTCAACCAAATATACGTCATCCGACGAGGCAAAGCATCGTGGTAAAGGATTTTAACCCCTCGAAACGGAGGACCTTTAATCCAAATTACTAAGCCCATGCGCTAATATCATAATGCATAGAAAAAATAAAGACAACAATACCGGACTTTGTATACTTGATTGAACACATCTTACATTCAACCGAATATACGTCATCCGGCGCGGTAAAGCATCGCGGTAAAGGATTTTAACCCCTCGAAACGGAGGACCTTTAATCAAACTTACTAAGCCCATACGCTAATGACATAATGCATATAAAAAATGAAGACAACGAGATCGGACTTCGTATACCCGATTGAACACATCTTACATTCAACCGAATATACGTCATCCGGCACGGCGAAGCATCATGGTAAAAGATTTTAACCCCTCGAAATGGAGGACCTTTAATCCAACTTACTAAGCCCATGCGCTAATGACATAATGCATATAAAAATAAAGATAATGATATCGGACTTTGTATACCCGATTGAACACATCTTACATTCAACCGAATATACATCATCCGGCGCAGCAAAGCATCGTGGTAACGGATTTTAACCCCTCGAAGCGGAGGACCTTTAATCCAACTTACTAAGCCCATACGCTTTATCTCATCATTACACAAACAAATAACATACAGAAAATAAAACGGCGAAATAAGATGCAGATAATAAACAATCAAGATAAAATAAAGGTAGATATGTGTCGTTTGCTCAAGTGGTACGTGGAGTTGTATCCCAAGTACAGACTGCACTACCATCCATTCGGATTCGGCTACTGAATTTACGTCTGGGTTTCCATCCTATATACCACAAGAGACGACACATTTTCTCTTTCATTCAAAGGCCATAACATGCATCCACAAACGACTCTCATGCGAATAAAACAATTAAAAGATGAATGACAATAAATAAGAAAAGTGTCCTCAAGTCTAACCTTTTAAATCACCTCTCGGACGTACGGTACACGATCGTCGGAAGGGTTAACGCTCTGCAACTCCTCCGGTTCACTGGTTCACTGCTCTCGTTCGTTGTCTTACTATTTTGAGTCGGCGTTCTCCCTATTTTCCTGCTGTTTTTACTGTATTTAGCTGTTCTTTCGGTGACATTTTCTGGTCACTGTTTCACTTATTTTAGGCTACTATTTTGGATGTTTTTGAAGGTTTAAAGTGCAGTTTTTTAGTTACTGTTTTAGGTGATTTATGGGCTGTTGTATAGGGGTTATTTTCGGTGATGCGTGGGCTATTTCGCGGGATGTATTTGCGTGTTCAATGGCTATTGTATGGGGGTGCAGTGGGCGTGAGTGGATGGTGTTTAGGGGGATTTCTTTTGTGAATGAGCTAGGGTGTCAATGCCTTGCAGAATTTTTATGGTTTGTATGAATGTGCTAGGATGGGGAAGTGTTGGAATTGGGTTTCTTTTATAGGCAAAGGGCCAGGGTTTCCATGTGCTTGTATAGGAAGAAGACCAATTAGTGTCTTACAAGGAAATCAAAAGATTGATTGAAGACAAGATTTGGTTTGTTTAAGAAGGTTATATATTTAATTTGTTTTGTTTAGGCATGAGATTTATTTGATTGATTTTAATTAGGCATGATTTTATTTTAATTTGGTATATGATTTTTAGATTTTATTTAATTCCCCTTGTGTTAAATATGCATTTTATTAATTTGGATGTGTTTTATGGGCTTTGGTGGGCTAATTGGGCTTGGGTGTGAGACTAGCAGCAAAACCAGAAATACCGACACCGTTCGAATGCCGATTCAAACGCTACACGAACGCCCGCAATCTTCTTGACGTTCGAACGTGGTCACGAACGCAGCACGAACGAAAACAGTGAACTTGTGAAATGAATTCGATGACATACTTATTATGAATTTCCCCTTCCGACTTCCGTTTCCCGCGACTTCCGTGACATAAAAGGTAGTGCCTCCAAATGATACTTATCATAGAGATTTATATGCAAAAATGCAGTGCTTACAGTACCCCTCTCTTTGATGGGACTTGTGTAATGTGTAACAGTGACAATCCTATCAAAGTACGTGCAATGCATTTTTACTTACCTGGCTCGCCAGCTGCCACCTGACTTGCCTGTTGTGCTGAATTTAGTTGATTGTGTCGTACCCGGCGTGCTAAACCCAGCACCTGAGGTGTCGTAGTTGCGTCTCCGTACCTAGAGTGCCGCAGTGATATCTCCATACCCAGAGTGTCGTACCTGGCGTGCTAAACCTCATACCCAAGGCGTCGCATTAATATCTCCATACCCGGAGTGTCGTACCTGGCGTGCTAAATCTCATACCCAAGGCGTCGCTGTAATATCTCCATACCTGGAGTGTCGTACCTGGCGTGCTAAACCTCATACCCAGGGCATCGCAGTAATATCTCCATACCCGGAGTGTCGTACCTGGCGTACTAAACCTCATACCCAAGGCGTCGCAGTAATATCTCCATACCTGAAGTGTCGTACCTGGCGTGCTAAACCTCATACTCAAGGCGTCGTTGTAATATCTCCATACCCGGAGTGCCGTACATGGTGTGCTAAACCTCATACAAAAGGCGTCGCAGTAATATCTCCATACCCGGAGTGCCGTACCCGGAAAAACTGATACTGATGTCTCCATACCCGGAGTGTCATACCTGGAAAAACTGATCTGATGTCTCCATACCCGGAGTGCCGTACCTAGCAAAACTGATCTGATGTCTCCATACCCGGAGTGTCGTACCTGGCAAGCTAATCTGATGTCTCCATACCCGGAGTGCCGTACCTGGTAAAACTGATCTGATGTCTCCATACCCGGAGTGCCGTACCTGTCAAGCTAATCTGATGTCTCCATACCCGGAGTGCCGTACCTGGCAAAATTGATCTGATGTCTCCATACCCGGAGTGTCGTACCTGGCAAGCTAATTTGATGTCTCCATACCCGGAGTGCCGTACCTGGCAAGATTTGATACTGATGATAATTTGGGCCTCGCCCCCAGACTGATGTGGGCCTCGCCCCAAACTGATACTGATATGAGCCTCGCCCATGGGACTCATCCCCAAGACTAAAACTGATATGGGCCTCAACCCTGGGATTCATCCCCGAAACTACTACTCATATGTTGCTGATTCTGGTTGGCTTGTCTTTGCCACTTTCTTTTTTTCTTCTTTGAAACCTTTTATTACAAAACAGAAAAAAGGATGCAAATATGTTACGTGTATGCATGCATACATGAATGAATTTTCTATTCCGTTGGGTTAGGTCTTCTGCCAATTCCTCCGGTGACCATTCTTCTCTTCCTCAGGTAAAGTACAGCTTCAATCTGTCAACATTGATCGGCTTGGTGAACTCGTTCCCTTCCAAATCTGACAGTTCCGCTGCCCCTATTTCCCACTTTCTGAATGGCTATCTTATCTTTTCTGCTTGCTTCTTTCGGGAATCCCCCGTGTTTTGAGTGTCGCTGAATATCATGGTATCAGGGTTGAATGCTTTTGTCAAATATACTCATGTCATGCAGGTTGAAAGGAAATGACTCACTCAGGCAAGTAGGCGAAGTGAATGTCTTTATTATTATTCAGGAAAAGGTTCAAATAAGTAGACGAAGTCGATGTCTCTACTAAAAATGCAGAAAATAAACCAGAAAGAACAGTTTTATTATTCGCAGCATTGCCTTCTTCCTCGGCCTATGGTTCTTCACTGCTGTCATCCTCTATCCTCATGGAAGAAACTGGGTGGTTGAAAGTTTTGAGGACAAAGCTTTCAGGCAGGCCGGAGTTGATCATGTAAGTGGGTGGGGGAACATAGTGATAATTTGGTAGAGGGTTGGTGTGTGTGCTAGGCTGTTCTTTTTCAGGATCGGGTATTTTGTGGGCATCAATGAGGTCCTGAATTTCATACCGGAGGCGGGAACAGCTGTCAGTATCATGGCCGTGTTGCTGGTGGAAGTGACAGTAGCGGTCTATTTTTAGATGTGGTGGTGGGGGATTTGGAAGTGGTTTAGGCTCCAAGGGTTTTAAAAATCCTTGCCTTGTCAACTTCTCAAGCACTTTAGACAAAGGTCTTCCCAAGTTGAAGAAACGCCGGTTCTTGATGGCAGCAACTTCGGCAGTAGTGGGCTTGGTTTCAGAATGCCCCCCGAAATTCCTCATATTCTGGCCATAAAACTTTCTGTTTTCAGCCTCATCTTCTTCAATATCCATAACAGTCTCTCTCAACTGTCGGAATTCCGCAATCATGGAGGTCATCCTCCTCAGCTTGCCATAAATCGAGGGCTTGGTGCCCTTGATGATCATTTTAATCTGGCCATTCTCAGAGGGCCGAGTCTGCATTTTCAGAAGCTGGCTTCTCCAGCAGTCTACATACTCCTTGAAGCTTTCTTTCGGCTTCTGCTTAGTGTTCTCCAAATCACGGAGTGACAAATCAATCTCTAAGTCTGTAACATACTGTTTCAGAAAATCATCAGCTAGTTCCCTCTAATCTTCCTTAACATTCTTCTCAAGGCTGTGATACCAAACCACAGGTGCCCCCTCGAGTGACATCCCAAACATCTTCTGGACTTGGCACTGTGACAGGCCCACTGAACTCATCACCGAGACATATTGACGCAGATGGACCATCGGGTCCCCATTCCCATTAAACTTGGCCATATCCGGCATCTTGAACTGAGCTGGCAACTGCTCTTCGAAGGTCATTGCCTCATAATCCAACAACTCTTCATGTTTACCCCTCATTTTGCGGGTAACCATTTCTACCTGATCCCGAAGCTTCTGAAATTCTGCCTGAGACCCAATCATTCTTTCTGTCGCATATTCTGCCATGTCATCATCAAAAGTGGGGATATCATCCCCCAACCCATTCGGAGGCTCCTCACGCCTCACATTCTCAGAATTTCCCCCAGCACGGGGTACAGCCATACCAGCCACAGCGGTAGTAAAGGCTTGCAACTGTTCAGTAATTTTGGCGAAACCGTTTTCCAACTGATCTATCCGGGATACCTCGTTATCAGATGTACTCATATCTGTTACCGGTATTTTAGTGAGTCTTCCATCTTTCCTAACCCAACAGGAATCTATGATGTCTTTTATGGACATAGAGGGTGTTAATAGGATATATGTATGCATGAGATGAATGAGATGCATGCGATACAAGGAATATATCAACTCAATAATATCTTCACGCAAATCGGCCCATCATCATTTTAGAAGCTTTTGGGATAACTGTCATAGGAGTGAACTTGTCCCAGTTTAAATGGCCCAACAAGTTCACATCTCATGGCAAGAAATCCAACCATATCCAAATGATAATGCTCCTAAACACAAACATATAAAGTCTCATTGGTGTTTTAGAAGCTTTTGGCCCAATCATCATAAAATACATTATTGTCCCAGTTTAAATGGCCCAACAAGCCCATACCTCATGACAAAAGGTCCGAGTGGATCCAAACGACAATGCTCCCAAACACAAGCATAAGTAAATAATTCTTATTAGTTCCACTAAGGTTCACATGCGGGTTTATGGGGGTGTGGACAAAGGCTCTCACTAACGAAGGATTACCCACAACTAGGTCTTCCCACTCAAGGGTCCGAGTGACCAAGTGAGCGCACCTTTTTTATACACTAAGGTACGTGCCAACGAGCTATGGTGTGTGACTGACTGTCAAATGGATTTCCCATTGTAGATTCCCCAGAGGGAGGGTGGAGCGAGGCTCTATTAAGTACCCAAGCCTCTTAGGCTCTTATCGTTTGGTGTCAGGAATAAACAACGAGTCCTCTACATTAGTCCATCACAATAGGCTACAAGTAAATGATTATCTAGGTGCCTTCACAGCTTTTCCTCATAGAAAGGTAGTGAATGAAGGAAGATACCAAACCATTAAACAGCCTTAAAAAATGTCTTTGATTAAACCCCTTTTAACCCACAATAGACACGGTTAATTAAAGCACAAATCCAAACATTACAATACATTATTTCGGGGCCGATTCTCTATCCCCAGTGGAGTCGCCAGACTGTGGGAACATAGAAACTGGGCGACGCATGCTGTTCCGGGCTCGCGGCCCGGTTGGGAGTACGGAGTAGCCCGCGGGGGACTAAACCGGAGAATAATGGAGTCGCCACCCGGTGTGAACCGGGACAAAGATTTAAGGCCGCACTCACCCCTCGCAATGGAAGACCTCAAACCGTTGGGTTCGGAATGGTCTCTTACTTATGCCACTTGTAATGAAATGATTTGTGCAATAATTTAATCGAATCTACGCAACATATTTCCAAGAGTATTCTACTTTTAAGTTCACATGCATGAAAGCAATCGTCATAACGGTAAACATGCAATGGCATACTGTAATCTCATGAACATACTTCGATCATATAATGCGGAAAACAAAGAACAACCAAAACATAATGCAAATTCCAAACGCAAAATAAATGACTAATCATGCTTGAAAATGAACAACTAAATAAGCTAAATCATGCTTGAATACCATCTCATGAACACATCAAATAGATAAATGCAGGAATACAAATAGTATGATTGATTACATGATACAAGATAAATCACCTAAGAAACAATTATGCATGACATGTGATGAAAAGGATTCAGTTCAGTGTATGCGCATTCGTGTAGCGTTTGAAAACGCGTTCGAACGGTAAACAGAAGGTTCTCGTTCATGTGGCGTTTGATAACGTGTTCGAACGAGATCAGTCCTGATGAAACAAATGCATGCGCGTTCGAGTAGTGTTCATAAACGCGTTCGAACGGTAAACAGAAGGTTCACGTTCGAGTAGCGTTCGAGTAGCGTTCGTAAACGCGTTCGAACGAACTGAGACAGAAAACATGCGTTCGTGCGGCGTTCTGAAATGCGTTCAAACGGGGTTACAGTAGTGACCTCCAAAATGTAGTGAACAACATGACACATACGTGAACGAATGAATAGATAACACCTAATAAATGATACGGGCTAAAAGGCGCGGCAAAGCATCGTGGTAAAGGATTTTAACCCCTCGACATGGAGGACCTTTAATCCAACTTACTAAGCCCATGCGCTAAAATCATAATGCGAAAAAATAAAAATAAAGACAACGATATCGGACTTTGTATACCCGATTGAACACATCTTACATTCAACCGAATATACGTCATCCGGCGCCGCAAAGCATCGTGGTAAATGATTTTAACCCTCGAAACAGAGGACCTTTAATCCAACTTACTAAGCTCATGCGCTAATATCATAATGCATAGAAAAAATAAAGACAACGATATCGGACTTTGTATACCCGATTGAACACATCTTACATTCAACTGAATATACGTCATCCGGTGCGGCAAAGTATCGCGGTAAATGATTTTTACCCCTTGAAACGGAGGACCTTTAATCCAACTTACTAAGCCCATACGCTAATGACATAATGCATATAAAAAATGAAGACAACGATATCGGACTTCGTATACCCGATTGAACACATCTTACATTCAACCGAATATACGTCATCCGGCACGGCGAAGCATCGTGGTAAAGGATTTTAACCACTCAAAACGGAGGACCTTTAGTCCAACTTACTAAGCTCATGCGCTAATGACATAATGTATATAAAAATAAAGACAACGATATCGGACTTTGTATACCCGATTGAACACATCTTACATTCAACCGAATATACATCATCTGGCGCGACAAAGCATCGTGGTAAAGGATTTTAACCCCTCGAAGGGGAGGACCTTTAATCCAACTTACTAAGCCCATACGCTTTATCTTATCATTACACATCCAAATAACATAGATAAAGTAAAATGGCGAAATAAGATGCGGATAATAAACAATCAAGATAAAATAAAGGGAGATATGTGCCGTTTGCTCAAGTGGTACGTGGAGTTGTATCCCAAGTACAGACCGCAGTACCGTCCATTCAGATTCGGCTACGGAATTTACGTCTGGGTTTCCATCCTATATACCATAAGAGACGACACATTTTCCCTTTCATTCAAAGGCCACAACATGCATCCACAAACGACTCTCATGCGAATAAAACAATTAAAAGACGAATGACAATAAATAGGAAAATTGCCCTCAAGTCTAACCTTTTAAATCACTTCTCGGACGTACGGTACACGATCGTCGGAAGGGTTAACGCTCCGCAACTCCTCTGGTTCACTGGTTCACTGCTCTCGTTCGTTGTCTTACTGTTTTGAGTCGTCGTTCTCCCTATTTTCCTGCTATTTTTACTGTATTTAGCTGCTCTTTCGGTGACATTTTCTGGTCACTGTTTCACTTATTATAGGCTACTGTTTTGGATGTTTTTGAAGGTTTAAAGTGCAGTTTTTTAGTTACTGTTTTAGGTGATTTATGGGCTGTTGTATAGGGGTTATTTTCGGTGATACGTGGGCTATTTCGCGGGTTGTATTTGCGTGTTCAAGGGCTGTTGTATGGGGGTACAGTGGGCGTGAGTGGATGGTGTTTAGGGGGATTTCTTGTGTGAATGAGCTAGGGTGTCAATGCCTTGCAGAATTTTTATGGTTTGTATGAATGTGCTAGGAAGGGGAAGTGTTGGAATTGGGTTTCTTTTATAGGCAAAGGGCTAGGGTTTCCATGTGTTTGTATAGGAATGAGACCAATTAGTGTCTTACAAGGAAAGCAAAAGATTGATTGGAGACAAGATTTGGTTTGTTTAGGAAGGTTATATATTTAATTTGTTTTGTTTAGGCATGAGATTTGTTTGATTGATTTTAATTAGGCATGATTTTATTTTAATTTGGTATATGATTTTTAGATTTTATTTAATTCCCCATGTGATAAATATGCATTTTATTAATTTGGATGTGTTTTATGGGCTTTGGTGGGCTAATTGGGCTTGGGTGTGAGACTAGCAGCAAAACCAGAAATACCGACACTGTTCGAACGCCGATTCGAACGCTACACGAATGCCCGCAATCTGCTTGACGTTCAAACGTGGTCACGAACGCAGCACGAACTAAAACAGTGAACTTGTGAAATGAATTCGATGACATACTTATTCTGAATTTCCCCTTCCGACGTCCGTTTCCCGCGACTTCCGTGACATAAAAGGTAGTGCCTCCAAATGAGACTCATCATAGGGACTTATATGCTAAAATGTAGTGCCTACAGTACCCAACAGATTTTTT
Source organism: Zanthoxylum bungeanum (assembly GCA_019454045.1). Taxonomy (NCBI): domain Eukaryota; kingdom Viridiplantae; phylum Streptophyta; class Magnoliopsida; order Sapindales; family Rutaceae; genus Zanthoxylum; species Zanthoxylum bungeanum. Next base: position 20,030 of record SKCR01003334.1, on the reverse strand, counting down.
GCGGGTTTGGTCATCTCAGGATTCTAGCGAGTTTGTATTCAAGAACTGTTTGCATCTGGAACTACCAGTCTCAGGTGTGAAAATGTACATAGCTTACTGCCATTTGATCATATTATACATCTTCTCAGAATGATATTTTATGCTTTTTTCTTTTAAGTTGTTTTGGACTTATTACAAGTCTTCGTGAGTTTTGCGTTTCTTTAATAATGAGCACAATTTAGATATCACAGTTTGTAAAATAGAAGTCACATGAATGAAACACAACAGATAGGCAGTGAAGGAGCTAAACGCATAAACATTCATCTGGTAACCAAAAACAGAAATTTAGATTAACACAATTTTCATCACAAATACTTGCGGAATATCATTTATCTCATTCGTCAACATCAATATCAACATTTGCATCAATAGCACTAGCACCCACACCACCCATCCAAGATGATTCCTGCAATTAGATTAAAATTAATATTTTCTAAACACAAATACAAGAATAAAGTTATAATGAGATGCTCCATGCTAAAAGGGAAAGATCATTACCTCATCAATGACGACATCCTCATTTTCAAAGAAACTGCAACTTTCTAAATTTTCAGAAGAAGAATCTAAAAGATATAAATTAAAATTGTAAAACATATACTATAAAGTTAAAGATAATATAATCTATTGAAATAAAAAAAAATTTCCATACCATTAAATTCAGCACACAACCGATTTTGAGCACACATTAAAGCCTCTAACGTCTTTTGATGAAGTCTGCTACGATGTGGAGTCACAAATCTACCACTAGTACTGAATACCGACTCAGATGCAACAGCTGACACTGGAATGGCTAAAACATCTCTGGCAATTTCTTGTAAAGTTGGATATTTTGATCCGTTTATTTTCCACCAACAAAGTATATCAAAGTTTTCAGTTCTTGGAATAACAGATTCTTCTAGATAATAATCCAATTCAGATTTATTATGGGTGGTACTAGTGCCACTGATTTGGTCAACAAAAGCATCAAAATGAGACAAATGTGCCCCAATTTTTGTTGGAGCCACCAAGGCTTGAGAGGATGAAGCAAATGAAGTGTGAACTTGAACATGGGGAATTTCATTTGGCTTACACCTAGATTGATAATCCTTCAACAAATCATAACAAAACTTTCGAACTATCGAAATCTCATCTTGAGAACGATTTCCATATAACAAAGGAAAATAATACTCAATCAATTTCATCTTAAATCTAGGGTATAAAATAGCTGCTACAGTCATTAATCCATGAACAATACTCCAATACTTTTCACACTTTTCAATCATCACCCCAGCCATTGCTCGTATTTTTTTTCACAACTAGAATACAACCAATCATAAATTGACAATTTAATCTCACATATGTTTGGAAAATAAATATTAGCTGTTGGATATCTAGTCCCAGAAAATAATGTAGTCACTTCATAAAATGATTCAAATCTATCTCGAATTTCTAGAGCAAAAGCCCAATCATCTTCTGTTGGCAAAGTTTTATACTGTTTTTCTCGTTGTTTCAAACGAGGGAAAACATCTTTGTAACCCAAAGCTGTATCAAGCATTAAGTATGTAGAGTTCCATCGAGTCGTACAATCAAGAGCTAACTTCTTAGTACACTGGATATTAAGTTTACGAGCATTCGCCTTAAATGTTTCCTCTCTTTTAGGTGTGCCAGACCAATATTGAACGCTACTACGAATTCTTTCAATATTATCCTTAATCACACTCATCCCCTCCTTCACAATTAAATTTAATATATGGGCAGAACAACGCATATGAAATAAATCCCCATTCATCAAAAGTGTACTAGAAGGAATCTTTTCTAAAACGATAACAATCATAGAATCATGTGTGCTGCAATTATCAACAGTTAAAGTAGATAACTTACTGTCAATGTTCCAATCTAATAAGCATGTCACCAATACTTCAGAAAATACCTCAGCAGTGTGTGGACATGGAAAATATAGGAACCTGAATATTAAAACCATATTATTAGCACAAACATTTAAAGATAACATTAACCAAAAATTATATTATATAGAAACTACCTCATGATACGACTTTGTAACTTCCAACTGTCATCTACAAAATGTGAAGTTATAGCCATAAATCCTTTTTGTTGATTACCAGAAGTCCACATATCGGTAGTAATTGCAATTATACTTCGATTTGAGTCCAACAATCTCATTGTTTTAGCCTTCTCATAGTCAAATATCTTCAAAATGTCACTTTTCAATGTGTTACAAGAGATATGCTTAAACATTAGTTGGAGAGAGCTGGTAAACCTTCTAAACCACTTGTGCTCAACCATATTTAAAGGATACTCATGAATTTTTATCATATTCGCAAGTTCTTTCCTTGAAACTTCTTGATTGAAAGAAAATGCAGACACTTTGAATTTTCCATCCACTTTCTTAGCTTCCAATTTCTTTATAGATGGTTCAATTGAATGGTTCTTCCGCATAAAGCATGTCTCCATATGGGAACGTAAATGAGTGGTGTCGTTTTTACGCCTTGCACTTAATTACTTCCTACAGTAGTTGCAAATGGCTACATATTCTAAATCCCCTCCAACTTTTTATCTTTTAAAGTGCTCCCAAACTTCAGAAGTCGGTCTACAATTAGTTGCCCCACTCGTAATTTCTTCACTTCTTAGTGGAGTTTGGTTTGAAGCTACCTCATTTTGTTGATGGTGGTTTTGCTCTTGCACTTGCTCATCATTTTCTAGTGTTTGAATATTCTCCATCTATAATATGAGAAAATTAATCATATATATAACTTTCGTTGATTCATCATCAACCCATCAATGATAATAACAAATAATAAATAAATAAATAAAAATAGAGGACTATAACATAAAAGATAACAACTTTCGATGATTCATCATCAACCCATTTTCAGTAAAATTAAGTCATGCATGATTAAGATGGCTGAATATGAGAAATTTTTTTCTAAGAAAAAATCCAATTCATGAAACACGGGGCTCAAAAAGAACAACTTCTGAAGTTCTGATTCTTGAGCTTCATTGTCGATGGGGAAACAGGTAATTAATATTCAGTTTAATAAATTGAACAAAGCAATTTCATCTGGGTTTCTTTTTCATACACAGATGGTCAAAAATTGCTCAACAAAGCAATGGGTTTCTTCATTGTCGCTGATTCATCATCAACCCATCAACGATAATAACAAATAATAAATAAATAAATAAAAACAGAGGACTAGAAAGAGACAAAGACATGCTTGAAGTGAGTATTCAAAGAGGAAATACAGCCAAATTAAAAAATAAAAAAAGGATATGATATACCAGTGAGCAGGTTGCTGCATCAAAGATGAGGAGTTGAGGAGTCGAGTGACCGAGTGAGGACTGAGGACTAGTGAGCACGTTGTTGCGGCTAGGGCTTGGGAGTTGAGAGTGAGCGTTTAGGTTTTGTTTGTCAAATTTAAATGAGCGTTTAGGAAGTGACTCACGGGCCATAAGCCCATAACATTTAATTCACTTGTGAGTTGTGATTACTTCTTTCTAGTTTCTATCATCCCATTTATTTATTTTTTATTATTAAAATGATTATGGATACAATTACGTGAGTCACGAGGGTTAATTAAAAAATTGATTTTTGCGAGTATGCGGGTACCCGCATATTTTACTAAAATACCAAACCTGCACCGCACCCGCAGCGGGTTCTATTTTAAAATACCAAACACGCACCGTACCCACTAATTATTTACCAAACCCTACCCATTACGGGCGGGTTTTTGCGGGTTTGCTGGTAAAATTGCCATCCCTAGTTGGAACCGTCCAACCGGACGGTTCCGGTTCCAATCGATTTCGGTTTCGATTTCGGAACTGGAACCGGAACCGGTTGGAACCATCCCAACGGCTAGTAGCCGTTAGGCTGGGTGGGGGCAGGGAGCCACTGCCAAAAAAATTAAAAAAATAAATTTGGAGAATTCCCAAATTACCGCTAATAACAGTAATAAAACGTCTAATTTTAGGGACATTTTAGGTATCACAAAAATATTCCAAAAATATATAAATATAGGTCATTTTTCATTATTTCAACACACCAATTTTTCAATTTTCAATTTTCAATTCTCTCAATTCCTATAATTCTCTCCTTCTCAATTCTCTAATTCTTTAAAATTTCTTAAACAACAAATGGCAAGCTCATCTGAGAACACAATGTCAAATGTTCCAACTCAAGAGAGCGGCCCTAGTATCGGTTCATGAGAAGAGAAGTTAAGTCTCGTTCCTCGGATGTTTTCAAAATTCATTTTCATTTAGACAATACTGATGAAGGTTCAAGAGCAGTATGCAACCATTGTGGGGTTTCTTACAAATTTTCTAGTGGATACGGCAATATGATCAAGCACCTGGAAAGATATCATGCGGTTGAACTTGGACTTGATACGACGCAAACTCAAATGGCCAGGTACACATCATCTAGTAGAGGTACGAGTGCTTTAGATTTATTTAAATATTTTGTTGCTAAAAATAGAGAAGAATTTGCTAAATTAACTTGTATGACACATCTTTCTTTAAGTTTTAGTGAAAAAATTATTTTTACTAATTACGTTCAAAATGTTTTAAATCCTGCTGCATGTAGAATGACTAGAAATACAACAAAGCGTCAAATTTTTAAATTATACAAAGATGGTAAAATTATTTTAAATGAAACATTTAGAGATATTAAAGGGTGTCTATCTATTTGTTCTAATATTTGAAGTGACCACTGGCGAACACACTCATACATGGTGTGACTTGTCATTGGATTGATGCATCATGGAACATGCAAAAATGACTTATTGCATTTAGAGTTTTTGATGAACAACATACTGCACAAAATATTTATAGAATGATGAAAGTAATTTTTGATGAATATAATTTATTAGGTAAAATTTTAACAGTTGGATTTGATAATGCATATGCAAATACTGCATCAATCACTGATTTAATAGAAATATACGAACCAAATTTAGGGGGTCATTTTTTTCATGTTTGTTGCACATGTCATGTCCTTAATTTATGTGTTCAAGATGGTTTGGAAAAATTATCACATTTCATTGATCCTATTAAGAAAGCACTTAATTGTATTTGGTCATATTCTCAAGTTAGGAGAGAATGAGCCAAGTTTTGTAATTTTAATGGTATTAAACCGATAAAATTTTCACGAGATGTTCCAACACGTTGGAATTCAACTACTATTTTCTTTTAAGTCAAGCTTTGCAATACAAAGATGTATTATGTAGTTTTTTCTCAACATGTTCAACATATTACACTTTTTCCTAGTCAATGGGAAATTTGTGAAATTTTTTTAGAGATTTTAAAAGTTTTTAATGATGCTACAAAAAATTTTAGCGGAGTTTATTATCCTACAGCACATTTATTTATTCTTGAAAGTTTGAATATTGTTGGTACTCTCGATGAGCATGTTGATAGTCGTGATCCTAATGATATTGTTTTATTTGAAGCTATTAATGTTATGAAATGAAAATGATTGCATTATTTTAGAGACATTCATTTACTTTATCTTATTGCTGCTGTTTTTTATCCTAGATTTAAATTGGAAGGTTTGAATAGTGCTTTACCCGCTTACTATGGATATTTAGGAATATCAGATGAAATTGATATTACAAGAATAATAGCTAAAATAAAAATTGATTTAATTGAGTTATTTAATGATTATGTTAGAAGATATAACTTGTAATCAGTATGACAATCTAGTTGTAGCGAAACTACCGTAATGCAATCAAGACTTAGCGCAGGTGATCGTTGGATATAGGGATAACACGACTAATAACCTGGAATTAGATAATTATTTATCTATAAATTTTGAGTTTTCAACTGAAAGTTTAGTTAGTGAAAATTTTCAAATCCTTGAATGGTAGAACCGACATCAAAATGTATATCATATATTATCAATTATTGCTAAAGAGATATTGGCAGCACCTGTTTCCACCGTTGCGGTTGAGCAAGCCTTTAGCATGAGAGGCAATATATTGGAAGTCAAACGGTCTTCATTACATCCAAGCACTCTAGAAGCAACAGTATGTGTGGATGATTAGACCCGAGCTGATCTGAGGCAACAATAAGATGCCCCTGATGAATTTAAAGACTTGTTCGATAATGCATCTGCAAGTACAAGCGGAACTGGAGCTGAATGATCAACAGACACTGATGATGATTGATAATTAAATAATTATAAAATTACAATGGGAAATATCTTTAAAATGTAATAGAACTACGTGAGTTTTGATTCCTCTCACCCCTGGAGGATACGTAGGCAACTTAAGTTTTTAAAAATTTAAGTTCAAGCTCTTTAATTTAATAATTTTTTTTATTTTTTAGATAAGAATTTTATTTGTAATTTATTTAATGTAATTATGTAACGTAAGTTTATTATATAAATTCACATTCATAATTTTAAATTATATTAATTTATCAATCTCAATTTTTTATTTTCAATAAAGTAAAAAAAAAAATTGAACGAAACCGGAACCGAAATGAAGCTGGGAAGAATGAGATATCTCGAGTACCGTATGCATCAGCAGTGAGAAACTTAATGTACACCATGATTTGTACAAGACCAGACATTGCACAAGCAGTGTGAGCAGCTAGTTGTTTTATGGCGAATCCCGGTATAGAGCATTGAAATATTGTTAAGATGATCCTTAGATATATCAAAGGAACCTCATATGTTGCATTATGTTATGGAGGATCAGAATTAGTTTTCAGGGGCTGCGTCGATTCAGATTTTGCAGAAGATCTTGACAAAAGAAATTCCACAACAGGTTATGTGTTTGTACTTGCAGGAGGACCAGTGAGCTGGGTATCCAAGTTACAGAATATTGTAGCTTTGTCTACAACAGAAGTTGAATGTATGGCAGCTACACAAGCCTGCAAAGGTTATTGGAAGAGCTCTGACACAAACAAGAGAAGATTCCATTATTTTGTGACAGTCATAGTGCTTTGTATATATTACAAAGAATCTAGCCTTTCATTCAAGAACAAAGCATATAAGGGTACAATACCACTTTATTCGTAAGCACCTTGAAGACGGCAAATAGATCGGATGGTGTGGAAACTGATTAGTTCTCAATCAAGTTTCCAAGTGATAGAATTGTTAATTATTGCACCGAAAGGTACAATAATTAAATTATATTAATTATATGAGTGGGTCCCACATGCGTAAAAAGAAAATAATAAAAAGTTAAAATTTACTATTTACACAGTAAATCTCAAACCTATAAATAGAGGTTTCATTTCATTATTTTCTTCATTTCATTCTCAACCAAATCCTATGTACTCTAAGAGAGAAAAATATTATTTCTTCTTAAGAGTTTGTGAGAGAATTGTAATTTTCCTAGTGTAAGAGAATGTGAGATTGTTCACTCCTTATGTTTAGAGAGAGGTTATAAAATTTTTTCCACTATAGTGAAATCATTCTACTTTTGCTCGTGGATGTTTCCCTTATATTGAGGGTTTTACCACGTTAAATATGTCTCACATTATTTTATTTTATTGTTAATATTTATGGTAGGCTAAGTCTCTTAATTATTATTGTATTATTATATGGTAGGTAACATCTCCTGAACTAATAATTATTTTCAATTTCACTTTACTTACTTGCTAGTTTCAGCTCACGATCTCTTAATATGATTGGAAGTATATTATATAAAAATTAACATTATAATGTCAAAACATACAACAATATTACAAATATCCAATAATTTGGAACTGATATTTGGCATACAACACCCCTTAAAGCTTGTGTGCCCTCGTTTCAGCATAAATACTATATGATAAAGTGCGAGCCTATCCTATTATACACTTGGCCATACCTGCGCCTCCATTTTTTTTTGCCTAGCACACGTTCATCATTAACTATCCGCAAATTTTCAGTACCTGTCGGGAATTCTTCCTTCAATTTTTGGGATGGGATGAATGGGATGGGTAAGGGTATATATTTTGGAATCGATCGAGTATAAATTAAATGTATTGGATTGAATATTATTGGATACGAGAATTTTAAGATTGGGTACGGGACTCGAACATGTTAATATAATATCATAATACTTGTAAAAGTTAACAAGTACCCAATGGGAATTAAGTACCCGATGGGTAACAATTGTCCAATTCCTTGTAAAAATTGATAATTTTGAATGGGTACCCATTTGAGAATTGAGTATCCATTTGGGAATTGAGTATTCATTCGAATTTTTACTTCCTGAATGAGTACCCGACTCCGATCGGATACTGTTAAGAATAAAATCTCATTACCCGAATTTCTCAACTTCCGATCAAAATTTCTCAAACCCGAAAATGTCCATCCTTACTCAATGCTAGCTCGTTTTCCTAATAATATGTCACCATACTCTAATAAAACTTAAAAGATCAACCCATTTTTTTTATATAACTTATCAATAGATCACCAAAAGTTGAATTGTTTCATCTTCATAAAGTTTTGAAGTAAAATTAAATTGTCATTTTCTCTAAAACCTAATTGATGATTCAGATTCTTTAGGGTGGTCGATGACCCCTAAAATGCCAACCGAAAGAAATTGTATTTTAATAAATCTTAATTTTAAATTTTAAATAATGTAAAAAATCCAAAATTTCTTCAAATTAAATCAAACTCATAAGTACATTTGGCAAAAGGATAAGCTCAAATCAAAGTCTTAGGTAAGCTAAAGCTCTCTTCATAGCCATAAAGTCTTTACAAATGACGCAACCTGAAGCCTACTGCCTCCCCTAAGGTGTCTGTCCTTCGATAATTTTAACATTTTTTTTTTATTAAATCCTTATAAATTATAATTAATTAACCATTAAATTATAGTTAGGTTACAGGCAAAATTCATAGAATCTATTTAGGGCCCCTAACAAACTCAGCTTAGAGATTAACATGACACTTTGTTCACAACTATTGGCCAATCTTAAATTCAAACAAAATTAAAAAGGTTAATTATAGATTTAATCTTTGTTTATCTCAGGAGACGCATGACTAAAGCACTTAATCTTTGATCCCATTAATTAAAAACATTATAATAGTGTAAATGGATTGATGAAGATTTTTTTTGCTTAATTTTTATATTTTAATTTGTGTCTGTGGATACCCATTTCATTAGAACTTCGCACGTGTCCAAAAGCAATCTGGGTTTATGACTTTGGGTCAATGAAAAGTTTATTGCTGCAGTAATCAGTGGACACTTGTTAATTACTTTATTAAATAGTAATTATTATGCTGTCATGTTACTTTTCAAAAGTACGAAAAGCTACAAAAATGTACCGATCTTTCAAATAAGTTTTATATAATATTTTTTAAAAAATTAATATTATAAACATTTTAGAAATATTTACTTGGATTGTGGCACCATTTAATCAACATTAAAATTTAAATTTTGTATTTCAAAAAAGTTTTGAGAATGATCAATATTTTATTATTAAAATTTATTTACTTAATTAGTGTCGAATGACGTTGCCTTATCAATTTCAATTTTGTACGTATACGGTATTCTCAATGTTTTGATGGTGGAGGATTTTACTTTGCTGATTTTGGTGACATATTAATTTGATCTTATTCAGTTTATGAGTACACCTAAGCAAGGACTTTTTTTGTAATTTATTTAATTTTTTCTGGAAAAATTGAAAATCTCGCCGTCAAAATACTTGATCCGAATTTAAACGGAACAGATAAAATTCACTATTGCCACAGACTCTTACAAGAAATGCATCTGTTGCACTCGAATTCGGGACCTAACAACCAAATCTTAAACTATTTCCCAACAAAATAGAATATATTAAGACTCTGTTTTGTGTTATGATTTGAGATGTAGTGAGATGATAAAATTATATTTTGATTAAAACACAGTTTTTAATTGTTTAGTTAATAATAAAACATTATATTTACTAATTGTGATTTCTTTTGAAAACGAGGTTTTGTAAGAATTAATTTTTAAAATTTTTCATCATAAAAGAAAATAATAAAAAAGCGCACTGTAATTATTTGTCAGCATAAAACAAAATTACATAACACCATTTATAAACCACCGTTTATTCACTACACTATTTTAATCGCAACACCAAACAAAACTAAGGGTGTGTTTAGTTGATGGATTGTGGAATGAGAATTGGGAAATAGAAATGAAAGAAATATTTACTTACTAAAAGTTAAAATGAGAATAAGAATGAATATATGAGTCTCACTTAAAATAGAGAATGAAGAATGAGAATCTAATTCTCACCTCCCCATGGAAATGAGAATCTAATTCTCATTATTGATGGGTACAAGATTACCCTAAAGTAATTAATATTAAATTATAAATAATAAATAAATTAAATTAATAATAATAAAATAATAATAAAATAATCTTTAATCTTTAAATAAAATAATAATTTAATAAAATAATTAATTAATATTTAGTAATTTAATACATAATAATTAGTTAATAAATTAATAAATAATAATTTAATAAAATAATAATAAAATTCAAATTAAATTTTAATAAAATAATAATAAAATTCAAATTAAATTTTAATAAAATAATAATTTTATAAAAGAAAAAATTAATATTTAGTAATTTAATACATTAATAATTAGTTAATAAATTAATAAAGTAATAATTAATTAATACTTTATTTATAAATAATAAATAATTAATCAATATTTTATAATAAATCAATATTTAATTTTTTATTAAAATAATAATTTAATAAAAGAATAAATTAATATTTAGTAATTTAATACATTAATAATTAGTTTATAAATTAATAAATTAATAATTAACTAATACTTAATTTATAAATGATAAATAAAATTAATCAATATTTTATAATAAAATAATATTTAATATTTAATATTTAATAAAATAATAATAAAATAATAATTTAATACATTAATAGTTAATTAATAAATTATTCAATAAATAATAATAAAATTCAAATTAAATTTTAATAAAATAATATTTTAATAATTAATAATTTAATACATTAATAATTAATAATAATTAATAAATTATTATGTAATTATAACTAAAGTTATTTTTGTAACTTATTAACAATTCGTTCCGATTACTAGATAAAGTAAACAAATCAATTGTAATACTACTTCATTTCGATTACGATTCATACAGTTAAGTAAATAACTTATTTTGATTCCAAATTACCGTTTTGATTCTATCTCATTCTGATTACGAGTAGGTAAACGCGGTGGGTATTTCAAAATGCTATTATTCCACGTTAGAAAGAATAGAGAGCAATAATTGGTTTATATGATAAAGTTATTGAAATGAACAAAATAGGAAACACTGGGAAATTGTCAAACCATATTGCAAGTTATCAACTTAAGTCAACATAAAATTATCTTCGATTATTATAGTTGACACCTTCTATATCATATATCTTTGGTGGGATATGGTAATGTAAGAATATTGTATAATATGGTAATAATTTATAGAAAAGTTTTTAAATTTTCATTTTATCTCAATTGAGATCGTGACGTATTGTTAGATATCATCCGTCATCTATGAATATAAGAAACTAATAAAAGAGTTTTATTAGAAGATAAATTATGAGTTAGTTTATCGAACACTTATACAGGTTATGACAATCTTCATTATTAACATAAGAAAGAAAATAATGAGTCACACATTTAAATTATGAGGACTCATTGGTTAAATTGTGTGGATTATATGATTAATGGTTACGAGTTAACTTTGTAATCATTAGAGATGGATTCAGTGAGTTTTCGGAAACAAAATATGGACTAAAATGTAAAAACCGTAAAACATGGATCAAAATGAAAAAATTACATAAGTTGGTGGCTAAACCAGTTTATAACCGCCTTAGTTTCCTAGCAAATAAATCATTGTCATGGAGAAATCGAGTAAAAACTGCAAACCCCTTAGTTTCCTAACAATTTTTGCACATTGTTACCAAAAAGTCAAATGAATTTAAAGTCATGAACATTAAAAGAGAAGACATTTGATTTGACAAACACAAAGTATTCAAAATCAAGTGGCTAATCTTTTTATAGAGCACAAAAGATTAGACGGTTAATAAATGATTGGTGCTGAATTTAAGTTGCAGTAGGTAGCATTAACCCTATCTCCTCTTTTCTTTCTCTGGCCAAACAAACAAGAAATTTAACAATGAGAACAAAGACACGGCTCTCCAAAAACTCTCTGTCAATTTCCATACTGTTTAATCATCCATTAATCGTAATTTATTATTTTAGTGATTTGATCCAGTTAAATTTGATCGATTTAAATTGACATCGATATATGAGTGATTTTAATCGATTAATCAATCAATTTTTGAGCTGAGATTTCTCAAAATTGAGTTTTAATTGATGATTTTATATGAAAAATATAATGACTCCATTAAAATATATATATTTTGACTTAAACTAATTATTACCAGAATGATAAAATTATTAAAATTATTAATATTTTAATCATCAATGAATAATTTTTAATAATTTTTGTAGAATTTTCAAAGATAATTTAAAATTTTTTATTATCAATCATGTAAAATATCAACTTTACTCTTATCCATTTTCACTTAAATTCCATATTTCACTTTACACAAAAATACTTTATATCCAACAAAAGTATTTCTATAAAGTTGTGATTCATGTTTCTATGAGCCGAACTAAGCCATTTTAGAAAGTATAAAAGCATAAATTATGTCTACAGTAGTTCCGTTGGTGAAAATATAATCCATTCTAAAAGATTTATGGCAATGACACTGCATCAATTTTATTTTGTGTTTAGTATTAACCAATTAGCCTAAAATAGTGGTTCTATAAAACAAAATAAAGAAATTAGGTGATGTAGTGACATTTTAGAATTCATTGATGGTGCAAGGATAATATCCAAAAATATAATAAATGTTAACCTTTTAAATAAATGACTGATTAGTTACATTCATATTATTTTTCCTTACAATATATATTATTAACTTCATAAATGTCAATCTCACCCATTCTTTTTTATAATTACAAGTTAACGTTAGCAGTTAGAGTTGGCTCAATAACTAATCCTATTATACATGAGCTTAGCAGTAATAGAAGATGCGAGAATATCATGAGATTTAGCTTCTTCCTCGAATGGGTAGGTTTAAGTTCATAATTCGAGTATTTTATTGCAACTAGTATATACATGTATTAGGATCCCCCCCATCCCCTCAGTCAGTACGTTTTTGTAGTGTTTCCTTATTATAAGCAATGTTTGCTTACTGCTAGTATTACTTGTAACACCCCAGTCATTTTAGTATGTTTATCATGGTCATATAGTTCATGCATGCGATATTTTACGTACTTATAAGGTCTGTGTATGAACCGACCCCAAGCAAGTCAAGTTCAGTTAAGATGTAGAGAAAATTTCAGAATCACGTTTGTGTCGCGTTCGTTCCAACGTTCAAACGCAACCAGTTCTCACGTTTGTGGCGCATTCTTCAACCCATTTGAACGAAACCTTCCAAAGGGTCTACACGAACGTTCGACGAGCGTTCGAACGCGACTTGCCAGATGGTGCACGTTCGTGTGGCATTCAAACAATCCTGTGATTTTTCAGAGAGAAAACTCTAGAATTTTCTGGCCATATAAATATGTATTCTTCTTCATTTTTCTCTCATCTTTCTCTCACGTCCTCTACACACAAAACCCTCCATTTTTGAGCTCGCAGAGAGCAGATGAGCTTCTATTAAGGGCTTGAGAGTTGAGCTCGCAGAGAGCATAGGAGCTTTGATCGATTGAGAGCTTGAGCAAAGTTAGAGAGGTAGATGATGAAGATGCATATCAGAGAGGAAAGATAGATGATTGAGGGCTTGAGCAAACTCACAAAGATTAAGGTTTGGGGGTACTTTAGCATTTTTAATTGATAACATTCAAAATGACATCGTTTTGTTTAGCTCAAAACGATGTCGTTTCACTTAAGAAATTAAAAAAAAATCTCAGAAATCAAGTTTTTTCGGTTCACCAATTTCAGACACAACGATTTTCAATCAATAACCAGACCAAATACTAGGTCGGTTCCCAATTAAACTGGTTGAAACAGTCGAATCTCAATTAGACCGAACCGATTTCCACAACCATGGTCTAGGCTTGTTATTGAAGTGAAATGAGTGTTCCATTGTGAGATTTTTTTTTTTTTTTTTTTTGACGTTTTTATGCTTCTACTATAATAAATAGAGACAGAATGCCCGAGTTTTGAAATAACATATCTATTTTTTGCTATATTATTTCCTTCACAAAAGTAGGCGAAAAATAAAACTCAATAAATATCAACATATTAAGTCCAAATTTTGGATGAATTGGGAGAGTAAATTAAACAAAACAAAATTAATTAAACACAATCTCACCCCATTAGTACCACTGACTATATATAAGGAGAGTCGAAGATTAGCAACAGCAGCAAACCCATTTTCCATATGGACTAAAATACCCCCGTTAAGAAATTTGTTGACATCAACACCCCCTCTCTCGAGTCTTCAGTGTCTCTTCTCCCCCTTTATAAACACTTCCAAATTTGAGAACCAACATAACAGTAACAGCTGCTTTTTGCTTTTTACGAGGAACGCCCCCCAAATCTTGCTCTCTCATTCCAACCAATAGAACCATCCAAGTAATTAAATCAAAAAACGCAGTCGTTTCATTCCATCATCATCCGTCACCCAACTCGTAAGTTTCTCTTTCTCTAATTAGCTAACTAATGCTGTTCAATTCACTTCACTAATCATCGAGATCTTGATCGTGAGCTGAGCTAGCTGTGATTTTGATCCTTCGACGAAGATCTATAAAGCTCAAATCTTTATATTGTTTAATAGATTATCTTCAACTCTGTACTCCCCTCTGTAAAGTCTCATAAAGTAAACCAAAAAGAAATATATTCGAATTTAACATATTTATTTTTCCTTCCTTCTACGGTATTTTCTCCGAAGCAAGCTGTCTCCATTTCCCCGTGTTGACACTTTTGCCGATATTTTCTTCAACATTCCCTCCACTTATAGGTTATTTTTGTATAATATGTATCAAATGAATAATTAGTATAAGTTAATATTAAAATTTATACGTCTAATTCAACTCAAAAATTATTTTGAGAATTAATGATAAATTTATGCTTGTATTCATATACTAAAATCATGTAACCTCTTTTATAATCTCTTTGTACACGCCATATCTCACTAAATTCCTTTTTTTTTTCCAACTCTTAACGTCCCTCTTGTTTTTGTCCTTGATTTGCAGTGATTTAGCGCTGGAAAAACGATAACAAATATGGTACGTTATTATTTACTCCCTTCCGATATCTCGGAGCTAGGTTTAACGTTTTTCCTTGTAATTTCAAAGTATCGAATCCGATATATTATGTTTTGGTTTTTCAGTCTTCGTGGCCAAAAGTAGTGGCGAGAAAATGGCTAAACATACAAAGTGGAGCAGATGAGTTTGATTCCGATTACACAATTAAAGGTAGAATTTTAATTTCTACTATATCGGGTTTCTAATAGTGTCACTATATCAGATATTTATCGGGAGATTTCGTTTTAATTTAACTCCAGGTAAAACCGAGAGAAGAAGAAAGAGTTGCTCAGACGACGATTGCTATGTCTTGGTACGAGAAGATTTCTCGGGTAACCACTGAAACTACATTGTTTGGCTTTTACTGTTTATTATGTTTTTCGTTCAGTCTACTATATATGTGATTTGGTGATATGTATAGTTTAGGATTTGAGTACAGAATGGATTTTTTATAAGAATCTGAGATAATCAGAAATTTTATTTAATCCATTTAAATCCGAAAAAATAATTTAATGATAGAATTTTCAATAATTTCAAAATAATAATAAAAAAATGTTTCTCCGTTCACTGGGTGGAAGACCACTATGATTTAACGATGGGACTACTAACAAAAAAAAATGAAGGGTCAGTAGTAAAATCCGGTCGGGTCCCGTCCACGTGGATGGCGGGAGACACTGGTGTCTGAGAGTATACATACAATCGACTAGGTTTCTATTTAGCCTATAATATAGGCATGTAGCCTTTTCATTGGCCTTCGAGTTTTTTATTTTTTTTATTTTTTAATTTTAGAGTTTTATTTCTCACCAAAGGGTAGTTGATGATGGCAGCTAATGTGCATAAACAGTCGGCTATCGTCCCAGAGGCAACACCTGTCACCAATTCCGTCAACCTCAAGTAAGTATAGCCACTCCACTCCGATTTATTACAGTCTTGAATTTATTTATTATTATTTTTCTTCATTGCTTAAAGTTAAAAGACACTTATACCCTTGTTGATTATAAATTACAATTTTTATTTTTATTTTTATTCTCTCTTTTGTTTAATCTTTAATGGAAAATTTGGTGGACCTATATATGAGAATATGCATAATACAATCTTTCTTTTATGAAGATTGAGTTGGTTTAATTTGGATACTTGCGTATTAATTAAGTTTTAGAAAAAGAAAGAAAAAACATTAGTTAAACTAATTAAAGTATGTTGGTTTCTTCTGATTTGGGTTAAGGAGTAATAATAATTGTGGTTCTGTTTTGGACTTTACAGAACGTTCGTGGGGACATGGAATGTCGGAGGCAAGTCACCTCATGAGGGTTTGAACTTAAAAGATTGGCTAAAGTCACCAGCTCCGGCTGACATTTATGTTCTTGGGTAATTTTCCTTTTTCAATTTCTTTGTTCCTGTTGCTTGCTTGTGCCAATGGCCATGATTGTAACTTTCAAAGTCTGAGTCGTGTGGAGCTACATGTCATTTTATCAAACATCTACTATTCAAAAATTAGATATTGAAATGAATGCACCGTTTTTTAAGTCCCTTAACATGCGAAAATTATATTATGTGCTGGGTGTATATATCATCTCTCTCACAGCAGACGGGCCTCATAATTGTGAGGGGCCCGCCTGCTGTGAGAGAGATGACATATACACCCGGCACATGATATACCACCTTCTTAACATGCTTCCACAGTAGGGGTGGGCATCAGATCAAATCGGATCGGATCCGATCGATATTTTTTTATTATTTAATATGCAAAACGACGTCGTTACATATTAAATAAATAAAAAATTCGAATTATTTCGGATCGAATTTTATCCGATCCGCTCGATTTTTTTGACTCAAAACCAGATTATGTGTACCGAATTCGGATCGGATCAGACCAATCTGATCCGAAATCATCATATTTCAGATTGGATTGGTCCGATCCGAAATAATTCGAATCAGATCGAACCAATCAAATCCGAAATAGGATGATTTCGGATCGAATCGAGTTCGATAAGAGAATTCGATCCGAACGAATCAAACATCTCACAGTATTTCGGATCGGATCGAATTCGGATTCGATCCGATCCGAATCCGATAATGCCCCGGGCTATTCCACAGGTCATCAATATAACATGCCCTTTCCCCACTAGCACTCCACGGCCGTTATTTTTTATTTTGGAGAAATTATCATCCACCAACTTAAATTTAAATTTAAATTCAAAAATATCTTTTATTTTTTGTAAATTATGCAAAAAAAGAGATATTTTAAACTCAAATTAATAATTTTTTAAATATAAATTGTTATTTTCATAGTTAATTTTTGGATATAAAATAATGAAAATTATAAATTTTTAAATGTATAATGTCTTTTTTACATAACTTGGAATCTTAAATAGAGAAATGATAGTTTTCAAAAATATTAACATTTTTTTTTGAATGAATGGATGATAATTTCTCTTCAATTTCCTTCCATTTTACCGTCCTCTCCTTCATTTGGAATTTTCATAGTATATTTTAATATTCTAATTTCTTATAAAATGATTGATTTTGTCATTTTCATTTTGCTTAATAGGTTCCAAGAAATTGTCCCTCTAAATGCTGGCAATGTATTAGGGGCAGAGGACAATGGCCCGGCTGCCAAGTGGCTATCCCTTATACGTCAAACTTTGAACGGCAACAAGACTGACCAAGAACTTTCTCAATATTACAACAATGCCACTTCACCACAGTCTGACCAGCAAGCCAGCTTGAAGCCCGGAGTCAGCTTCGCTGACTTGCTATCACTAGAACATGAACTTGGCCATGAAGATTTAGAAAGATTGTTAAGCTCACAATCAAGTTCAAACTCTACGGAAGAAGACTGGCCTAGCCGACATAGCACATCCGGCAGCCCTATGCGGCCACGTTACTGCCTAGCAGCAAGCAAGCAAATGGTGGGGATTTTCTTGTGTGTATGGGTTAGAGCTGATCTTTATAAACATATTAGCAACTTGAAGGTCTCATGCGTTGGTTGTGGCATTATGGGTTACCTAGGAAATAAGGTGAGCCATTGTTATGCTTCTGCTTGGTTATTTGAAATTATTAGCAAAAAAAACAAACAAATTTTTTTTTACTGATATTATAGTGAACAGGGTTCAATATCGATTAGTATGACAATGGACAACACAAGTTTCTGCTTCGTATGTACCCACTTGACATCGGGAGAGAAAGAAGGTGATGAGTTCAGAAGAAATTCAGATGTTACACAAATATTAAAGAGAACAAGATTTATTCATTCATTTATAAATCCCACACAGCCATTTCCCCCTGAAACCATATTGGAACACGAGTGAGTTTTTTTTTATCTGTTAATTATTCCTTTCAATTCTTTCTTTTTGTTCAGGACTAATGTTCTTTTTCTTTTCATTCTAGCTTAATTTTTTGGCTTGGGGATTTGAATTACCGGCTTGCTAATGGCTATGGTGACACACGTGAACTGTTAAAGAGAAATGACTGGCAGACACTTTTAGAGAAAGATCAGGTAAGAGACTAATTATTTTAATTAGCTCATAATCACATTGTAATTGGTATTGTTAAAATGGTTGTTTGCTTTTGTCCCAAGTAGTATATAGCTGATGAAAAAAATTTATTTGTTACACTTGAAAGGTCGAATCTTTATGTATGATTTGGTTTCTACACAGCTACAGTTAGAGCAAAGAGCGGGTCGAGTATTTGAAGGATGGGAAGAAGGGAAAATATATTTTCCTCCAACCTACAAATACATCACCAATTCTGACCATTATGTTGTTCAAACGTCTAAATCTAAAGAAAAACGACGCACTCCAGCCTGGTAAGACTCTTCAAATGTTTTTCAATGCCTCATGTTTTGCAATTTTCAAAGCCAAATTGATCAACCACAATTACAAACCGACCATTTTGAATAAGATCACAATTTAAAAGCATTTTTAACTATACAATATGATTGCTTACAAAGATGTACAAGCTAATTTGAGACTTTTGGGGGACATAATTGCAGGTGTGATCGGATACTGTGGAAAGGCGAAGGACTTGAACAAATGCGTTATGTAAGAGGAGAATCAAGATTCTCAGACCACAGACCAGTTTATTCTTTGTTTGCTGTACAAGTCAACTCAGCAAACAAGCCTAAGCCTCGCACCAAATCCTGCCCACCAAAAGTTTCAACAAACAGTACCTTATCATCCACATGTGTGGCCAAAGTCCAAGCAGAGGAACTCCTTGAATTTCCCAGGGCACAAACCTGAATGGACAAAACACAAAACTTCTGATGAGAATCCTCAATTTGGGACTGAGTGTTTGGTGGGTAATGATGTTCATATTGGAAACATATAAGGGCATAGAAGTATAATTAAAATTACATGTGGGACTGGGGTGCATGCTTGTGGCACGCATGATGAAGACTGGGGGTTGCTGTAAATATATGGGGGAGTTAAGAGCATGATGATTAGAGATGAGTTGGTAATGGAGCAGAGGGGTTATTTAGAAGCTAAAAGACATTAAAGAAATGGACATAGAAGTGGCTGGATCTCTCGGCATTTGTGCCATGAGCATTTCCATTTTGGAAGCTAATCAAGTGTGCTCAGTTCTGGTTAAGCTTTTTGCTGAGTTATTTTAAATTTCTTTTGTTTTTTGGGTAGAAAAATGGATAGAGATTTGAAGTGTACATCAGAAGGATGATGGCTTTTATGTAAAGAGGCCTGATGCAGAAGGAACTGGGATACAAAACGAGTGTGTC
>SKCR01003333.1:0-65149 GCA_019454045.1 Zanthoxylum bungeanum | reverse complement strand
GTGAGACTCTCTAGATTCAGGCATATCTGTCACGAAATCAAATTACGTATCCATAATTCACCCACCCGTAAATTATGACGAACACGGATAAATTCTCTGAATCATACAGGTCGAGGTCACTGCATACGTATAATCCATCTGTCACAGGTATCCGGATTAATCCAGAGATATAAATACAAACATCAAATCTCTATAGATATAATTACGTCGATGTTTCTATTAGCAATCCCTCAAATAACACTTAGAACTAATTTCTACAGTGTACCACGGGCCCATTGATTTAACAGATTGCTAATTCCATATTGAATACCTATGCTCTGTACACAGAGCTGACGGATCCTATCTTGATACACACAGGATATCCTGAGCATCAGTCAACACCCAATGAACATGCGGAGGCCTGATCTAAATAGATCAGTGACGTGACTGCCATCTAAGTGTGGAGGATAACTCAGATATCCATAGTGGTATCTCAAGTCAAAGAATCATTATGCTGACTCAAGCCAAGAAGATTTTTATTGATGTTGGTGTACCATCCATTAAGAATCTTCGGTGAGTCGTTCAGTGTTTATCCGCTATAAACACCTACACGTCTATACGAGTCTCCAAGACTCATGGTTCACTGAGAAACCATCGGAATCCAAGATTCCAATATACGACATGTACCAGTCTCTACGGGTTTACTTTACTGACCAAGTAGTGTAAACCTTGACCGGGAACTATCTAAGAATGACAACGTCATGATACAACTCAATGTCAGTTGCGACGCTTTTGCAACAGTATCATAACTAATCATTCTAAGGTCGGTTACGTCTTTACCATATTAAAGAAGAAGTTATATAAAAGAAATTGTTCATTTTATCATAATAAAATGTTACATTAGTATTTACAAGGAAATACATAATAAAATTGGCGCTCAGAGCACCAACCCTAACAAAACCAAGTGGCGCTGTGCACGACCTTTTTCGATATGGGGTTACATCTGCCCATGTAAAAATACTTCGCAAAGATATTGTAAGCCATGAATTTATCCCCGTTCCAGCTGAACCTGAATGGATGGAGGCTACAGGTCGGCCTCTACGTGATTTGGAACGGGCTGGGTGAGCCAACCATTTTTTAGCTGAAGAGGCTGATGTAGCTGGTGCTTGGAGTGTCAATCCGATTTATATATTTTATTATTTATTAATAAAATAACTACATTTTTCATTTCATACCTCATTAATGGTATTGTCATTATGCTTATTAGATTGATGTATAGATATGCTAAGAATGACATCGACCTTAGAATAGTTTTGACACTAGGTGTAAACTAGGTGTCACGATCAATCCACTACCTATTGATATCGATCATGACTCCACTCCAGAAGATCGAGAAACTTTTGATAGATAGAATGATGATAACCTGAAGGTGAAATCCTACATCTTATGATCGATGATTCCAGATTTACTGAGACAGTACATAGAAGTACCAGATGCTTGGAGCATCATGCGAACACTCAAGGAGTTGTTCAAGGCAAATCAAGAGATGAAACTTTATCGAAGGTCTAAGAAATTGTTAACTCAATGAGGGAGGAGCCGTCAGCACTCATGTTTTGAACCTGATCGACCAGATTCGATATCTGGAACGACATGGCATTGTGTTTGATGAACGACTGGGCCGTAATTTGATTCTGTCTTCTTTGTCTGGTTCTTATATTGGCTTTGTATTAAATTTCCATATGCATTTGATGTAAGCCACATATGAAGAACTTCATAACATGCTACGCACAACAGAGCAAGATTTGAAGAAAAGCAACCCCACACTATATCTCCATGGTGGAGCTGGCTCTTCAAAGACTTCTGGGAAGTCAAAGAAAATAAATATAGGGAAGAAGACGATATTAAAGAAAAACTCCAAGAAGCGTAAAGGCGCAAAATCGAAAGTAGCTCGTGATCAATGTCTACAATACAAGAAGTCTGGACAATGGAAGAATGATTGTCCAGAGCTAAAAGAAAAAGCAGGACCCTTAGGTACGCTTTGTATTTTTCCAATTATTGACATCTCATTAGCCTTAGATGTAAATAGTGGATGAGTGATAGACACTGGCAGTCCTACTCATATTTACAATTCCCTGCGGGAAATTAGGGTTAAAAGAAGGCTGAATAAAGAGGATATCCATGTTAGAGTTGGCAATGGTGAGACATTGGATGTCAATGCCATAGGAACTGTTGTTCTAGATCTCCCAAATGGATGTAAATTAGATTTACATGACTGTTATTATGTTCCCTCACTTATCAGACAAATAATATCACTGCCAATATTAGATAAAAAGAGATATAAAATAAATATTAAAGATGAAACTTTATGTTTGTATGATAAAGAAAATTTATTGAAATGTGAATGTTCTTTATCAAACGGTCACTATGTTTTGGAAACATATAGAGATGTCCTTAATATAGAAAAAAATACAAGTAGTAAGTCTGAACTAAATAATACTGAATTATGGCATGTGAGATTGGGCCACATAGGTGTTAGACGTCTATCCAAATTGGTAAATGATGGTTTGATTGAAAATCGTACCTTAAATCCTTATCCGATTTGTGAGTCATGTATCCAAGGAAAATGACAAATGCCCCATTTCAAAGTGTTGGACATCGTGCTGGAGATTTACTGGAGCTACACAGTGATGTGTGTGGTCCATTAAATTATGCCGCTCATGATGGTTCAACATACTTTGTAACTTTCACATATGACAAGTCTAGATATGGATATGTCTATCTGATGAAACATAAGTCGAAAACATTTGACAAGTTCAAAATATTCCGAAATGAAATAGAAAAACAAACCAGTAAATTCATCAAATGCCTTAGATCAGATCGATGTGGTGAATACATGAGTGAAGAATTCAGAAATTATTTAAGGGAGAACAAAATTCTCGCCCAATATAGCCCACCAGGAACACCTCAACACAATGGAGTGTCTGAGCGTAGAAATCATACTTTATTGGATATGGTGCGAACAATGATAAGCTATATAGATCTTCCTTATTACCTTTGGGGTTACGCTTTACAAACTGCTGCCTACATACTTAATAGGGTTCCATCAAAAGCTGTTTCTACGACCCCCTATCAGATATGGTACGGTAGAAATCCAAGTCTTAAGTATTTAAAGATTTTGGGTTGTCTTGCATACGTTAGAATTACGCAGTAGGATAAACTAGCACCCAGAGGGTATAAATGTAGGTTCATTGGATATCCTGATAATTTCATGGGATATCAATTCTACGATTCCGAGCAACGAAATGTATTTATTATTCGTTTTACAACTTTTCTTGAAAAGTAATTTTTGAGAGAAAGTGCGAATTATAGAGAGATTAAACTTGATGAGTTTGATCCCAACAGTAAGGAACCTGAGATGGAACCAGAGATCCAACTAGGTGAAGGATCTATAACACAGGTTCTACGTAAGTCGAATAGAATATCAAAGCCTCCTGAAAGATTAATTGTAAAATCTGATGTGAGCCTTGATGTTCTCCACTTGGAGGAAACAGGTCCGACTACGTATAAAGAAGCGATATTGGATATTGATTCGGGAAAATGACAGGAAGCCATGAAATCCGAAATGGATTCAATGCATGCCAATCAAGTCTGGGACTTAGTTGAACTTCCTGAAGGAGTTAAACCTATTGGCTGTAAATGGGTTTACAAAAGGAAGCGAGGGCCTGATGGAAAGGTCGAAACCTTTAAGGCCCGATTGGTAGCGAAAGGTTACACTCAACGTCCTGAGATTGACTATGAGGAAACTTTTTCACCAGTAGCCATGCTAAAATCCATTAGGATTCTTTTAGCCGTTGCTGCATATCACGACAATGAGATATGGCAGATGGATGTGAAAACTGCTTTCCTAAATGGATTCCTTGAAGAGGATATCTATATAGAACAACCAGAGGGTTTCGTATCCAGTGAGACTTCAAACTTGGTTTGTAAGCTCCAAAAGTCTATTTATGGACTTAAAAAGGCATCCTGAAGCTGGAATCGTCGTTTTGATGAGATAATTAGAATATCTGGATTCATCAAAAATGAGGAAGAACCATGTGTTTATAAGAAAGTTAGTGGGAGCATGATATTTTTCCTGATCTTGTATGTAGACGACATTCTTATCATAGGAAATGATATAGGGATGATGCAAAGTGTGAAAGCGTACCTTTGCAAGAACTTCTCCATGAAAGATATGGGTGAAGCTTCATATATACTAGGTATAAGGCTCTACCGAGATAGAGTTAGGAAGCTTATAGGGTTGTCACAATCGACGTACATAGACAAGATGTTAGAAAGGTACAGTTTTACCAACTGCAAGGCAGCAAATGTACCTTTCTGATACGGCATACATCTTTCGAAGAAAATGACACCTCAAATTGAGGAAGAGAGCGTTAGGATGTCTAACTTGTCATATGCTTCTTGTATTGGAAGTATAATTTATGTTATGTTATGTACTAGACCTTACATCAGTTTCGGCGTTAGTGCGACCAACCGATATCAATCTGATCTAGGTAATGATCATCGGACAGCCGTGAAACATATCCTAAAATATCTCAAAGGCACTAAGGATAAGTTTCTGATATATGGAGAAAATGAGTTACAAATTAAGGGTTATATAGACTCCGACTTCCAGGGAGATCCAGATGATAGAAAATCTACATCATGATAGATATTTACCCTTAACGGTGATGCGATTAGTTGGCGTTGTTCAAAGCAAGGCTCAACAGCTGATTCCACCACTGAGGCGGAATTTATAGCGGCTTAAGAAGCTGCTAAAGAAGCTGTTTGGATTAGAAATTTTATCACAAAACTTGGCGTTGTGCCTAGTATTGCGGATTTGATCCCATTGTACTGTGATAATAACGGAGCCATCGCGCAGGCTAAGGAGCCGAGGGCGCATTCCAAGTCTAAATACGTGGAAAGGAAATACCGCGTAATTAGAGAGATTATTGAACGAAAAGTCATATTGGTCTTGAAGGTTCAAGGACAAGACAACATAGCATACCCGCTTACAAAGGCCTTACCTCATAAGTTATTCGATAAACATGTGGAGGAGATGGGACTACGGTACCATCCAGATTTGCACTAAGCAAGTGGGAGTTTGATGGAGTTGGTGCTTGGAGTGCCAATCTGATTTGTATATTTTATTATTTATTAATAAAATAACTATATTTTTCATTTCATACCTCAACAATGATATTGTCATTATGCGTATTAGATTGATGTATAGATATGCTAAGAATGACATCGACCTTATAATAGTTTTGATACTAGGTGTAAACTATTTTTAAATTAAATATTCCTAGTCATTGGTTTTGGAATACGGTCGAATTCCTATAACCTAGAAGACTATCACATGTCGTGTATTGGAATTGGAGTTCCAATGATTTAACGTGATTTACCATGAGTTTTGGAAACTCGTATAGACATGTGGGTATTCGTTGGAGCGAATACTGAATTACTCACAGGTGATTCCTAATAGTTGGAAGTACACACCACCGTCAATAGGAATCTCCTCGAGTCGAGTAGCATATGTAATCCTTTGACTATAGGATATCATTGATTTTGTGTGAGATCCTCCACATTTTGATGCCATATATGTCAGAAACCTTTCATGGTCTGGCCTCTAGATGTTCGTTGGGTGTGGACCAATGCACTCAGTAATCAAGTGCGAAGCAAGATAAGATCCGTTGGCCCGTATGTGTACCATAAGGGGTTTAGGTATCCATGTGAGTAAAGTCACTATTCTTAAATCTTTGGCCAAAGTCGATCACCTAGGGTGGATCGCATCAGTTATGAAGAATCGTGGACATGTCGACATGAGATGTGTGTATCGGAAACTTGATGGTATATTCTATGTTTCCTAAGCACAACTCGGATAGTCTACGACATAGAGATTGTTAAACATATGTGATTATCTCGACTTGTATAGTTCAGAAAGGTCATTCATGTTCTTCGCGAATTCGGAGGTGGCCGAATTGCGTACATATTAGCTAGGCTTATATGACGAACGTGTCTGAACTTAGAGAGTCCCAATATGAAATGTATTCGTTGAGCACTTGGGTAGCCGATTAATTTTGCTAAAAGATAATATTCGATATTATAATTATCAACTAAGATAATCAAGTGTTATTGGATAACATTGATTATTTACTTTGACCCAATTGGATTAATTGGATTAATTCAATAATTACACAAGGGCTTAATTGTAAAATCATAATTATCTCTACCATTTGAGGATATTATGGTAATTGTAAGTATGTAATAATATGCGGTTTTGGTTTTTATTTAATTGGATTAAATCAAAGTGGCAAACATTTAACTAATCCATTTCCTAATCATTGGCTTGATTTAATTGGATTAAATTAAAGTGGGAGACAATGGAGATTAGTCACACCTAATTATACATATTTGGAAAAATTAGATTAAGCCCACGTAAAAGTTGATTACAACTTTTATTAATTAAAAATTTCCTAAGTTTTGCTATAAATAGTAAGCTTTAGGAAGGTTTTAATTACAAGTACAAATACAAGCAAATTCTTGAGAGATTAGCCTAAGTTAGAGAAATGTTTAGAGAAGCTTGTGAGGTCTCTACAACATTTCATCTAGGAGAAATCAAGATTGGAACTTGAAGTGAAGCTTGGGAGCATTGGAAACAAGATTGGATCTTGAAGTCAAGCTTGCACACCTTGGAGGTTCTCCAACAATTTCAACAAATGAGAAGTAGATTGGATCTTCCATCAAGCTTACTAGGTAATATTTGATCTTCTCATAAGCTATGTTTATTTGTGTATTAGATTCATGATCACATAACTTAATGTTGAATAAGGCTAATCAATTGTGTTATGATACTTTAGAAGTATAAACACAACATGCTTGTAATTAGGTCAAAGATGTTCATGTTGGACATGGTGTTGGACAGTTATGACCCATAGCGTCACTATTTGTACAGATCATGGTGTTGTTGTGCAAATTAACTATGTGACAAGGAGATTGCGCTCTTATCATTTGTGATTAGATCACCTAGATGTATAAATGATAGGAGGTCCCTATGATTAGTTCCTGGATTGAGATGATATGAGACAGTATCAGTCTTCGAAGGATTAATCATTAAATATCCCTAGTCGTAGTATTATCGAGACTGGACATCGATAATGCGGAATAGACTAGTATTGCACTTGTGCGCGTTGTGGGAGCACAACGGTATAGTTCTCATATATTTAAGTATTGGATACTTATGCAAGTGTGATAAGAGGTTGTGTTTACCGATGGTGCGGAAACAGCTTCGCTCTGGATAGACCCATCGGAATTCCATTGGTAGTATGACTATGTGTCTATGAAAGTCCGATATCAGGGTAGGTGTATTTGGTCTTAACTTGAGACTTGCATCGCTAATACTTACGACAATCGGTATGCTTTAGTTTTGGTCGTCCAAGGCTTTAACCGGTTCTGTGTACGCCTCTGCTGGGTATATTGAGAATCGTAGTGTATTGGGTGTGATGTCAAGACGAAAGTATCACTCCAGTCATAGTGGAGATGATGTCACGTAGGATACGGTACTAGTGCTCTTAAGTACTGCAGTCATCGGGATATTATGACTAGGTCATGTATATCCGATAATAGAGACTAGTTACCAGACATCCGACATGTGCTTCGTACGGGGCAGACACAGTTCCAGCCCCAGGCCTAGCACGTGACAATCTGATACTGGATCGCAATACGCAATACTACGTATACTACGCCTGACATAGATTATATATTCCAGTAAGAATATTTCTGGAGAATTGGCTAGGCACGGTGCTTTGCTAGAAGCCAACCATGTCTTGTAAATCGGTAAGCACGTGGTACGAGGTACGCACGTATTCGGATAATCCGATGACCGTATTTACTGCCAACATATCCAGGGATCTCTTGGGTCGCTTCCTTAAGATTCACCGATGACAGTTGATTTAAATTAGAATTAATCTAGGATTAATTAAGAGAGAGAATTAATCTGGGATTAATTAAGATGGAGAAAATTAATCTGTGATTAATTGAGGTATTATTTAATCTGGGATTAAATGTGTTCGGAAGAGAGAGAACGCGATTAATTTGGAATTAATCGGTAAAATAAATTTAATAGTTAAATTTGATTTTTCTATTTAATTTATTCGTATGGGCTAAAATTAATATATCAGATATATTAATATGAATTAGATTTCGTTACGAAATTAAAGTCGGACTTTAATACGAACGAACGAATTAATTTGAATTAATTCATAAACGACGTTCGTAATATATTTGCGAGGCATCGTCATTTAATTAAATTAGATTTAATTATTTAGCGACGAAAGTTCGTTTAATCGGATTAAACGAAACCGCGCCGCGGCAAATGTTCGTAGAGACATTTTGAGTTTTGAATTCAAAATGGTGGGGCCCACTTCACACATGTCACACATGTGAAGTGGTGGTTGGAAAATGGTTGGCATTTATGCCAAAACCACTTACTTTCCAACCACTTGGTTTAGGTGAAACCAAATTACCCCAACTACATGGTTTTGGTGAAAAGGGTAAAAACCCTTAAACAAAACCCAAGACCCCTCTCTTCACACTTGTGTAATACATCTTTTGGAAAATGAAAAACCCTAATACACAAGGCATATGGGCGTGAATGGCCTTCTCCCTTATCTTTGATTTTGTGGCAAAATCAACAAAGATAGCACTTAGAGAAATCAACTAAGGTGATAGGGAAACTACTTCAAGAGTTGGAATCATCACTTAAAGCTTGGATCTTGGAGATCTCTTCTCAAAATTTTAAAGCTCAAATCCGTTCATTGTAAGTATATTCCGCAACTTATTTTTGAATTTATGAACACCTTTACATGCTTATTAGATCCTTGGCATGTTCTAGGAACACTAACACATGGAACAATTAATAAGAGTTTGGAACTCTAGATTAATGCTTAGAGGTATGGTTACCATTCTAGAATCACTTTACTACTTTTGGGTGACCTAGAATTGTTCACGAGAAATTTTTTATTGGGATTCTAATTTGGTTTGTGTATTGGATTCAAAATTTACGCAAGTGCGTATTTAGAATAAATTTATGTTTTTGTAAAAATATTTGATATTTTGAAAAACTTGATTTTTATTCTATAACATGTGTTAATGTTGGTTTTGAATTTAAAAATTAATTTTGAGTGTTTTTGAAGTGTTACGGAGAATCGGAAGCTATTAGGGTAATAGATCCTAATTACTTCAGCTCTCTGGAAATTTTCCAGAGAGTTGAAGCTTTGAAAACAAATTCCAGAGAGCTGAAGCTTTGAAAACAAAGCAAATGAAAAAAAAATAGGTGATCAACGCTACAGTGCGCACACTCACTGTAGCGCACAGCACCCGCACAGTGTGCGCGCACTGTAGCGCACGCGAGAATTTTATTTTCGCTCGTTCTAGAGCTTCCAGACTCCGATTCAGTCCCGGTTTTTTCCTATACACTCTTAATGGAATATAGTATTTTATTAAATGATTTAAAATTACACCCATACTGGATATCCATGGGTTAGACCCATTTTCGCTCCGAGGGGCACTGATCCGACCCTAGGGGTTCCACAACTGTCCCCACCGAGGCTATACCGGATAAATGCCAATCCAAAAGAAAATAAGGGTTTGTGTTACATTTCCACCCACGTTGGGATCCCTCACATCATCATCAATCACCCAACCACTAACAAATTATTTTAGGATAAATGATTTTGGGCCAATGGTCCTTGGGGAAAGCATCAGTGGGCGGAAGACTGATGCATCACAGTCCCTAATATGTTTCGAATTAGGAACCATTATCTTTTATGAAGTTCCCTGCATCAACTCACTAACTCATTGATACCAAGAATTATGGGACATATATTGATGGTGGTTTTATACCTTAAGGAAATTAAAATGTTGTGGAGGGGTAGAATTGTTAGTTTACTTAGCAAAAAATGGATAACAAAGGCTTAAGGGCTCAGAGAGACAAATATAATTTGACATAATGACCTGACCTTATTATACGAAAGGGTTCATGCAAAGACTGAGTGTGCTGATGATGAAGCAGATTGATACGCCGACCCGACCTAAAGAAGAAGTGATGGATTATAGTTCATTTGAGTATTTGTGAAAAACAACTTGAGGGGGTCCATGCTTAGCAACCCGACTTAGTTGAAGAGGTCAGAGGGAGTTTTGACCAGTATCATCCACCTTAGTATGCTGACTTGAGGAACGAAAATGAGATCATAAGTCAATTTGCACTTGATGTTGGGGTTTTATCAGGGTGGCGCAGCGGAAGAAGCGCGGTTCGGGCGAAATCGTAGTTTAAAATTTTTAAACTTACGAATAAATTTTTGAATATCCAATATTAATAATTCATTCACATTTCACCGAAACATATTTATTCGATATCATATAACGACATAAATAATATAAAAACACCGCGAAACTTTTGCGAAAACTTTTTTCCGCAAAATAGCATAAAACGCGTTTCCGGTCGAACCGACTGACCAATGCACATGGGGACTGCCCAGGTCAGCCCCAAAAATATTTGGACAGTTCGTGGGCTACCCGAACAGTGACCAGTTCACTGTTTGGGCAGTTGTTACCCGGTAACGCCATTTTTCGCCTTTTTCGCATATTTTCACTCCGAATCAATTTCTGATAATCATTTTCTTGGGCAATTAAAATAAACTTATTTATTTTAATTACTCAATACATAAAATCTGAAATTTTAAACCAATAAATCAAATTTCTTATAATTACCGAATTGACCCCAAAACTTTGCATTTTCATCACTTTGGTCCTCAAATTGTCAAATACATATTTAAGTGATTCCAAATCATTCCCAAAATGATTTATACATGTCTAATACATGAAAATACAAATTGCAACACAAAATCCAAATTTTTTTCAAATTGCCAAGGAGCCCCAGAATTTTTCAGGTTTTGCATTTTAGTCATTTCTTGTTCAAAACAAGTCAAGATCAAATCTAATCAATCTCAAAATTAATATACATCATATATACATCATTAAACACCACATATATAAAAAGCTCCAAATTTGGAAAGTGTTATGAACCCTAATTTTACAATTTCTTCAAATTGATAAAATACATCAAATTAAACAAATTCAATACTTTAATCCAATCTTTACCACACCAAACAAGTCTCACCTTCATGAAAGAACTCAAGAACAATTTTAGTTCATCAATGAGTGGCTTAGCAACTCTAGAATGGCAACTTGATTGCTAATTAATCAAAAGAATGCTTAATAACCATATATAAGCATATTTGATTCATACACACATGCAACATCAATCCAACAAGTTTCCAATCAATTAATTTACATAATTAAAGAGTAGAGAAAATTCTAGGCAACACATATTGAAGCTTAGAAACATGGAAACAATTTTCAAGTTGAAGAAAATAAGAAAATACTTACAAAATCAAAATTTTCCCAAGCTTTTTCTCTTTTGTTCTTTAACTCTCTCAAACTTTACTTAGTAAAATATATTGTAACTTGTGTGATAAAATCAAAATGAAAAAAAAAACCTTTTTATTGTTCACCTCTTGGCCGAAACTTGTCAAAAAAAATATCAAGATATTTTAATTTTTGTTTCAATAAATTAAATGGTAATGACTTTAAGCTTACTTGTTTCAAATGATAACATTTATCATAAAGTAAACTTTACAAGTGAACCAATAGAATCATGTCATTTCCTAACATTAATCATGGGAAAGATATTTATTTTTCAATTAATTTAATTATTTAACAATTAAACAATTAAATAATTAAATACAAATATCTTAAATATATGTATTATATTTACATTAAATATCTCAAATACATATATTAATGATATATGTCAAATATCTCAATTTGACAAATAATTAATGTATATTTAATAATATCAAATATTAAATACAAATACACATTAATTAGGAAATGATCATTAGGTCCATTCGTATGTATTTTTCGTTTAAACGTTAAACGAGTTATAAATAATCAATATTATTCATAAAAGTTGCCCTAGTGCTCGACGAGTATATTTCATTAGTGATACTCTAGATTCAGGCATATCCATCACGAAATCAAATTTCGTGACCATAATTCACCCACCCGTAAATTATGACGACCACGGATAAACTCGCTAAATAATACAGGTCGAGGTCATTGCATACATATAATCCCTCTGTCACAGGTTTCCGGATTATCCCAGAGATATAGATTTAAACGTCAAAACTCTATAAGTATAATCCTGTCGACTTATCTATTAGCAATCTTCTAAATAAAACTCGGAAGTTACTTCCGAGTATACCACAGTCATGGATTTAATAGATTGCTAACCATGTAATGAATACATATGCCATGTACACAGGACTGGCGGATCCTATCTTGATACACACAAGATATCATGAGCATGAGTCCACCCCCAACGAACATGCGGGGGTCTGATCTAAATAGATCGGTGACGTGATTGTCATCTAAGTGTGGAGGATAACTCATATATCCACAGTGGTATCTGAAGTCAAAGAATCATTATGCTACTCAACCAAAGAAGATTTCTTTTGACGTTGGTCTACCATCTATTAGGTAATCTTTGGTGAGTCATTCATTGTTTATCAAATAAACACATACACGTCTATACGAGTCTTTCGAGACTCATGTTTCATTGGGAATAAACCATTGGACCAAGTCTGATATATGACATGTACTGGTCTCAGTGGATTTAATTAACCGATCCATGTCAGTAAATCTTAACCAAGAACTTAATTTGATAATATATTTCTAGTAGTGACACTTTCCAATGTCAATTACAAGCTTCTTTGTAATTGTGCACTACATTATATATTATCGGGTCTTTGTCTAATATATATATCACTAAACATGATTTAGTTTCAATCTAATGAATTAGATTGAATATATATAATAAAAGACAAGAAGTGCAATCATAAATAAGTAATATTATGGAAACATATATTGCTCGTATTCATGAATCAAACATAAATACGATCCAGATTGGCGCTCTGAGCACCAACCCTAACAATTTCTCCCATTTGCTCTAGTGCCAATCCTTAGTATCATATGCACATCTTAATGTGTATCACATACGTATAACCCTCAAGAACTCACCTAGCACTCAAGAGGTAGGAAACAACGAGTAGGTCCGCTATTACATATTGTGTTTGTCCAACAAACCCAATTGTTTCCCTTAGCCAGCATCATTCATATTTTTGTAGAAACTAAGTTGTACATCAATATGAATTAGATGCCACATCAATATTGTGATACACTACTGAGTTGTCCAAGTATTTATGAATCAAATCCAAAATAATATGCATACAACCGCAAGCACAACACCAATACCAAACTTCTAATCTACAAGGTCAGTATCCAACTTCATAAGTCGATACTTCATAAGTTACAACTAACTCCACTCTCATAGTGGAATCATCTGTGACACTCTCACTGCATCTTTTCTGACTCTTTATGACGTAGACTGTCTAACGTCATAATTAGACTCAAAACTAATCTGATCCTAATAGTTACGAACTTTATTCTCCATTAATTAGAAACTCGTTCTAAATATCTCAAAGATAATAAATAACATGTTTCAAGACATATCTTATGGTCTATAGGATATCAAAATAACTCGTAATAATTACGATTAAATTGATATCTCTAATCGCACTTAATATAGTATTCATTATGTCATCATCCTATGATGCATAAGATTGACTAGACATTCTAATCAATTTCTCTTTCGACAAAGGAATCATCATTTACGAAGATGAATATTATATATTAAAGACACACTAACTGTCAAACAGTTATACTAACTATCACACCGATAGTCTCATTGTGTTCGTTATTAGATCATATCTAATGTACGACTAATGAGAGCATCTCCCAAGTCTCTTAGTTTTTATATCATATATAACACTTTATATCGAATATAATAGAGACCACTCTCACTGTTTTCACGGAGAAAATAAGACTCAGGTAAACCTTTTACCTCATGAACATTTCATTATTACCTTAGTAATGATAATGTCATTATGATGTAAAATACTATAAAGAAAATTATATGCTCCCACTAACCCTTCTATCTCATATGTATTCTCTATGCTTTGATAAAATCAGACAATCTGACTCATATCAAAATTAGGGCATGACTATTTAGGGCATATTACATTCGGCCATGCCCTTTCTTTGTGCTCCTTGTATTGATCTTCAAGCTCCAAGCTTTGTGAATGATTCCATGCTCATAGATGGGTTTCCCTATCACCTTTGTAAGACTCCTTGATGTGCTAGCATCTTTGATTTTGAAGCAAAATCAAGAAGAAATAAACCCTAGGTTCACGGCAACAATGAGAGAAAAAATGGGGAGGCCATTCGGCCGTGAGAAGAAAAAGAGAGAGAGTTGTGTATTTGTTTCTAAAACAAATAATAACTAATACAAAAGTCTCTACAAAATTTGGTAAAAGCTTTTCCAAAAACCAAAAACCAATTTTGGAGGCAAAATGGCATTAATTGCCCACAACCACCGCCATCATGAATATTGACTGGTTGTCAATCACAAAAAGGTGACTTGACATCCATCACTAAAGTGATAGGTGATGTGACAAGCGATGTGACTTGTGGCCGCACATGATTCAAAATCGGAGTGGCCTCGCAAACACATCCCGGGCTCGGGTTCGCTAATTCCGAATTAACGAATTTTTAGTTGCGACGTAATTAAATCAAATTTAATTAAATAATTATGCCTAGCAAAATTACCATTCACGTCGCTCGTGAATTAATTCTAAATTAACTCGTTCGCCCGAATTAAAATCTAATTTTAATTTCGCGTTGAAATCTAATTTCGTATAATATATCGAATATATTATTTTATCGATTAATTCCAAATTAATCGTTCTCTCTCTTTAAATAGATATTTTATCCCAGATAAAATATCTCCGTAATTAATCCTAAATTAATTTTCTCTCTCTTATAATTAATCCCAGATTAATTATGTCCGAGTCATACGTCATTGGTGAATCTTCTGGAAGCGACCCATGAGATCCCTGGATATGTTGGTAGTAAATCCGGTCGTCGGACTATCCGAACACGTACGTACCTAGTACTACGTTTTTACCGATTTACAAGACATGATTGGCTTCTAGCAAAGCACCGTGCCTTCCCAATTCTCCAGAAATATTCTTAAAGGAATATATAATCTGTATCAGGCGTAGTATACATAGTATTGCGTATTGCGATCCAGTATCGGATGTCACATGCAAGGCCTGAGGCTGGAATTGTGTCTGCCCCGTACGAAGCATATATCGGATCTCTGGTAACTAGTCTCTATAATCGGATAATCATGACCTAGTCATATTATATCGATGACTGCAGTATTAAAGAGTATTAGTTCCGTATCCTGCGTGATCATTATCTCCATATGACTGAAGTGATACTTCCATCTTGACATCACACCCAATACACTTTGATTCTCAATATACCCAGAAGAGACGTACACAGAACCTGTTAAAGCCCTAGACGACCAAAACCAAAGTATATTGATTGTCGCAAGTATTAGCGATGCAAGTCTCAAGTTAAGACCAAATACACCTACCCTGATTCGGACTTCCATAGACACATAGTCATACTACCAATGGAATTCCGAGGGGTCTATCCTGAGCTAAGATGCTTCCGTACCATCGGTAAACACAACCTCCTATTACACTTGCATGAGTATCCAATACCCAAATATATGAGAACTATGTTGTTATGCTCCCATAACACACACAAGTGCAATACTAGTCTATTCCGCATTATCGATGTCCAATCTCGATAATACTACGACTAGGGATATTTTAATGATTAAACCTTAGTGGATTAATACTGTCTCATATCTTATTAATCCGGAACTAATCATATGGACTTTTATCATTTATGTATCTTGGTAATCCAATTACAAATGATAAAAGAGCAATTTCCTTTGTCACATAGTTAATTTGTACAACAACACCATGTTCTGTACAAATAGTGATGCTATGGGTTATAATTGTCCAACAATCTCCCACTTGGCCTATAGCCAATCACTCAAGTGTCCTACACCGGAACTATGTACGGTTCGCCCAAACTTCTGCTGAGAAACAGCTTTCGTCAGCGGATTTGCAAGGTTATCATCTGATGCGATTTATTCGATCATAAACATGTTCACTAAAAGGTGTTTTAGGCACTTTGCCTAATAAACTAGATTCGTAGACATCATTTGAATATAATCAAATCCGTCCTAGTATCCACTCTTCGAAAGTGTGGATATAGAAGTCTTGTTTAATGTGTCCCAGACAACAATACCACAAATAAGTCTCATCTGATCAAATCAGTTTGAGCTATTTGTTTGTCATGTTATACGTTTGAGATTCATTTATATTCAAAATATAAATATTGTTATTCACATCTAATGTGTTTATCTCAATATCATCTTTATAAAATAAAATACTTTAGTGTTCTAGAATATAAAGGTATACCCGCAACGAGTTATACTCTGATATAGAGATAATGTTTCTAGTCAAACTAGGTACATTATAACAGTTTCCTAATTTAAGTACACACTCGAAGAGTAGTTCCTAAACTTAGGTTTCTATGGTTAAAACAGCGACTCTCGTCCCATTTCCGACTCGTAGATAAATCTCATCTGAAGTCAGTCTCCTGCTAATCAGTACATATTTATGTACCACATCTAGTATCAAAAATCCAATTTTTGAAACTAATAGTGAACATGTTTATGACAAACATTCTTGAAGCCGGAGCCTTGCCATTCTTCACTTCCTTCATGTCTACCTTGTCCATACGACAGTCACACATCCAGTGACCCCTTTTGCCACAGTTTAGGCAGACATCTTGAGATATGTCATTTGTCTTCCCAGAAGACTGTGATGATTTGCCTTTTGCCCTTTTTAAAAGCTCTGGCTCTACCTCCTAGAGCATAGCCATCAACTCTCCAAGAGTTTACTATTGGTTCAAATGAACCTGCCCCAGCTTTCGAGTAGAGACTATAAGATCAAATCTTTGGTAGTCTCGGCCACGCAGGTAATGCCCAGCTAACCTAGCTGATCGATGTCAGCAATCATATGCGACACCTAGTGCTCGACAGATGTACCCTCTGACATACATGAGTGAAAGAGCTTCTTTTGCAATTCGTACTTCTAAGATCTATGAAGATCTTTAATTTCATCATCATAGTACAAGTATCTAATCCTTAATTTTGACAACGAAATTAAAGTGTCATTGCATCAAGCATAAAGGATTGAATAGATCTATGAAGATCTTTAATTTCATCATCATAGTACAAGTATCTAATCCTTAATTTTGACAACGAAATTAAAGTGTCATTGCATCAAGCATAAAGGATTGAGCACTAAAGTTATCATCACTATGAGTCTTCCAAAACTCATGCTCCACTATTTGCTCAACTCCAGGCTTAGGCCCGAGATGTCACTCTATCAAATAGAATAACATCTCAGTTCTCAGGACTATCCTGAGGTTTTATTCCCAATCTGAAAATTGGAGCCGTTTAAAGACATTTTCTCATATGATTATGTTTTAAATGCTAATCTTTCAGTTATTTTGATTCCAATAGTCCAACTATCCAATCAACGATTTCAGGTACTATTGATTATATGATTACTATAGTCTAACTATATAATCAACTATAATTTAATTGGTTAAATTCAAATATATTGATTACTATAATCCAATTATATAATCAACTATTAATTGAAGTAGTTTGAATACAGTCCAACTGTTTAATTAAAACAACGATTAAATATTAGTCCAACTAATATATATTTAAATTAATGATGAAAAATTGAATGAGCGCGTATTGGCAAGTATCTAAACGAAATTGCAAATTTAATATTTGCCTCCCACTATTTTCGGCGAGCCTCTAACCCCCTGTTGAGTACTCGGGAAACCTTGTTTCCTAGTCGGCTAGGATTCCGTTAAATAACACATAACATTGACTTTGGCCAACAAGTTGTATGAAATTTAACTAGGTAGATCTCTAAGATCAATTGGATCTTATCCAATTCCTAGATCCAGTAGGTGGACATCCAAGTCCGAAACATATATCTAATATATGCCAATATATTTGATATATTCCCTAACCTTTTTCGTCTGAATCAACTAAGCCTTGGCTTTGGCACAACAAACTTAATGATTCCAGTTAAGCGAGACCCATTGACCTTGGAAAGCTTCGTAATCGATGTCGATGGATAAGAAGTGATCTTGACTTTGGCCAACAAATCACAACTTGGACAAGAAATGCGATATGGAACAAAGCCTTCATGATTCAAATACATCCGCGATGGACAAATGTCTTGACTTTGGCCAACAAACCAGTGTCAATCTTGGATCTTGAGAATGAATCATTAAATTAAAGGAAAAACGCTTAATATTTGTTGAGGGTTTTTCGCGTAAATGGCAACCAATTAATTATCTTTGATTAGGTCTCATCATACACCCTTAAACATGCATTCTAAAAGCATAATAAGGCATTAATAAATTAATAATGATATGCGGATGGATATTTAAAAAAACTTGTTCCTAGAAACAATCTCTTCATTTCTCTCTCCCGATAGCACAAATCTTACTTCTACCCAATTACATAACTGTAGGCATTGCATTTTCGCATGTGAAACCCGATGATGAGTCTCAGTTGGAGGCACTACCTTTTTAGCTAAGGATATTGCGGGAAATGGAGGTCGGAGGGGAAATTCAGAATAAGTATGTCATCAGATTCATTTCGCAAGTTCACTGTCTTCGTTAGTGCTGCGTTCGTTACTTCGTTCGAACGTCAAGCAGAATGCGGGCGTTCGTGTAGCGTTCGAACGGCGTCGGTATTTCTGGTTTTGCTGCTAGCCTCGCACCCCAGCCCAATTAGCCCCCAAAGCCCATAAAACACATCCCAATTAATAAAACACATTTAAAACACATGGGAAATTAAATTAAATATTAATTAGATAATGTAATTAAATAAAATAATTAATTAAGTCATATACCAAATAAATAAAACATAATATAATCATACCTAATTAAGACAAATCAAATATATTAACTTCCTAACTAAACAAAATCACATACTAAATAAAAAGATGTCATGCCTAATTAAAATCAATTATAACAAATTAAATATTTTGTATTCCTAATCTAGCCAAGATTTGCCTCCCCCTCAATCTAATCCTTTCCTTGTTGAATACCAAATCAAATCCTCCTTTTAATGCCAAAATCCCTTCCTTGTGAGACAAGGAGTAACCCTAACCTTTCTCTATATAAACAACCATAACCAAGACATGCACTCCCCCTAGCTCATACACAAGATTTACACAGAAAATCACAACACCAAGAGCCCTAGCCACTCACGGCAATAGCAAGAAGAAAAACACAAATAATTCTCTTCATCTCCACACTCCACAACCGAAAACAACAGCCCCTAAACCTCCACACATCACCGAAAATACACCCCAAACAACAGCCATTTCCACCGAAAACAGCAGCCCCTACACCTCCTAAAACACGTCTGAACAGTAGCCCAAATCACCCCAAAAAATAGCAGCCAAATCCTTTAAATCAGTCCCTAAAATCCTCAAAACAGTAACATAAAAAACTGCATTTATAATCCTTAAAATAATCACACAATACTACACTAAAAACCCACAAAAAAAAACATTCGGAACATTCCGTTGAAACGTCAAAACAGTGACCTGAACAGTGAGCAGAAAATACAGAGGAAACAGCAGCAAAACAGAGGCTGAACAGCAGTAGAACGGAGGCCGAACAGCAAGCAAAACAGCAAAACAGTGAGCTAGGACGCTAAACCAGTGAACCAGAGAAGTTGAGGAGCTTTACCCTTCCGACGTCCATGAAACGCAAGCCTGAAAGTTGGCAAAAAAAGGTTAGACCTGAGGGTATTTTCCACATTCGTTTTCTGTTTTATTTTCATTATTTATTGAGTATTGTTCGCATGATTGTTATGCTAAAGTGCATGTTGTGGCCCTTGAGTAGATAAATATGATTGTATCATGAAATATTGTATGTTGTGGACTTGGAATAAAATAAAAGATGTGTCAACTCTCGCGGTATATCGGATGGAAACCCGGACATAAATTTCATAGCCGACTCCGAATGGACGGTAGTATGATCTGTACTCGGGATACAATTCCACGTACCGCTTGAGTAAACGGCGCCCTCTTTTGTTTTATGTTGCTTCGGTTTATTTATTTCTGTTATTTGAATTCTGTATGTTACTTTTGTATGCATGATACAATCGAGCGCATGGGCTTAGTAAGTGCGATGAAAGGTCCTCTATTCAGAGGGGTTGAAATCATTTACCACGATGCTTTGCCGCGCCGGTTGATGTGTGTTCGGTTGAATGCAAGATACGTTCAATCGGGCATCTAAGTTTGATATTATTGTTCCTTTATTCTTTGTATGCATGATTCAATCGAGCGCATGGGCTTAGTAAGTCGGATTAAAGGTCCCCTATTTAGAGGCGTTAAAATCCTTTTCCACGATGCTTCACCGCGCCGGTTGATGTGTGTTCGGTTGAATGCAAGATACGTTCAATCGGGTACACTAAGTTTGATATTATTATTTTTTTATTCTTTGTATGCATGATACGATCGAGTACATGGGCTTAG
This sequence comes from Zanthoxylum bungeanum, assembly GCA_019454045.1. Taxonomy (NCBI): domain Eukaryota; kingdom Viridiplantae; phylum Streptophyta; class Magnoliopsida; order Sapindales; family Rutaceae; genus Zanthoxylum; species Zanthoxylum bungeanum. The sequence continues at coordinate 44,441 of SKCR01003333.1, read as the reverse complement.
TAAGTCGGATTAAAGGTCCCATATTTGGAGGGGTTAAAATCCTTTACCACGATGTTTTGTCGCGCCGGTTGGTGTATATCCGATTGGATGTGAGATGAGTTCAATCGGATACGTGAGGTCCCACATTGTGGATTTGTTTGCCTATGAATGTGTTGCATGCATCAGGTCTGGTTCCGTTCGAACGCGTTCTCGAACGCCACACGAACGCGAACCTTCTGTTTACCGTTCGAACGCGTTCTCGAACGCTACGTGAATGCGCACGCATTTTCTTAGTTTCATCATGCATCATGTTTGGTTTCGTTCGAACGCGTTCTCGAACGCTATACGAACATGAACCTTCTGTTTACCATTCGAACGCGTTATCAAACGCTACGCGAACGCGCACGCATCTTCTTAGTGTTTCATGCATCAGGTCTAGCTCCGTTCGAACGCGTTCTCGAACGCTATACGAACGCGAGTCTTCTGTTCACCGTTCGAACGCGTTCTCGAACGCTACGCGAACGCGCACCCACTGAACTGAGTTATTTTCATCAGATTTCGTACCTAATTGTCCCTAGTAGCTATTCCTTCGTATGATAAACCTGATTGTTTCTATGCATTATGCAAGATTGTGTAGGTGTTAGATGTATTCCCCACATGTATGAGTATAATGTGTTTATTAACTTGTATGTTTGCCGTGTGTTAATCTTTATGTATGCAAATTGAGACATAGATTACATACTAATAGGCTGTATGCAAATTCAGATATGTGTTACATGTAAATTTAGATGAACTTGTTGATGTATGCATGTGAATTTAGAAGCATGATACTCTTGGAAATAAGGTTACTTAAACTTGATTAAATTATTACATAAATCCTTTCATTACAAGTGACATAAGTAAGGGACCATTCCGAACCCAACGGTTTGAGGTCTTCCCTTGCGAGGGGTGAGTGCGACCTTAAATCTCATTTTCCTGGTTCACACCAGGTGGCGACTCCATTATTCTCCGGTTTAGTCACCCGTGGCTACTCCGTACTCCCGACCGGGCCGCGAGCCCGGGACAGCATGCGTCGTCCAGTTTCTGTGTCCCACAATAAACTTCCAAAGAAACCTCATTTACATTGAGGGGAATAGGTGAGAAGAGAAATACAAAGAGTCAAGAGGTAATAGGCTGGACACGCAGGTCCAATTTAATAAATTCTAAATTTATTACAACAATTTCCAAAATTGCCCTCACCCATATAATATCCATATGATATACATTATTCATACATCACATCCATGTATTCACACAAAGCATGTTATCAATCTATCTAATCCAATTAATTAATCTGAAATTAATGACCATCCAATGTTCAAACAACGATTTGATTTGCTCGAGTCCAACTCGTTTTAAGAATAAGTACTCAAAGTACGAATTCTTGAATTATATCAAACTACAATATTAAATCCAATTTAATTTGTATTCAATATTAATTCTTTATTTAATTCCAAATTAAATAATTACATTTTTAATGTGCCTTTGCGACTTAGATTCTAAATCTAATCTTAACGGGTCTCAAAGCCCAATTAACATCCAATGTCAATTTAATTAAAGTCCAATGGGCTTTCAATTAATTTATAAGGCATGGACTTTGACAACCAAAGCCCAATAAGGAATCACCCTTTGCCAAAAATCAATTTAGGCCCATTAGGCCAATTAAAATTTTGAAGGCCATTTAATCATATTTGGAATTTATGGAAATGGTTTTAGGTCCAATTGGATCCAACCAATTAACCTAAACCAAACTTGGCCAAACCAAGCCCAATAAGCCCAAATACAACTTTATTAGCCCAATTCCAAATTTAGCCCAACCAATTAAATTCCAATATTCCAAATATCATAATTCAATTAACTAAAGTGCATTAGCCATAATTAATTAGTCAAATTAACATTTCCAAAATATCAATTTACATAATTAATCATGTTAATCATCATCAACATATGTCCAACATTATTGAATCAAAAAATCATCTCATTACATGTTATATAGCTCACGGCATTGGTAGGGTTTATTGTCCGATTCCGATTTCAATCCAATTGAGTCTCAAATCAACATTTCCCAAGTCTTCAAACTCATCCAATGATCAAAAGAACAAAAAATACCATGACTATTTATGGCATATTACATTCGGCCATGCCCTTTCTTTGTGCTCCTTGTATTGATCTTCAAGCTCCAAGCTTTGTGAATGATTCCATGCTCATAGATGGGTTTCCCTATCACCTTTGTAAGACTCCTTGATGTGCTAGCATCTTTGATTTTGAAGCAAAATCAAGAAGAAATAAACCCTAGGTTCACGGCAATAATGAGAGAAAAAATGGGGAGGCCATTCGGCCGTGAGAAGAAAAAGAGAGAGAGTTGTGTATTTGTTTCTAAAACAAATAATAACTAATACAAAAGTCTCTACAAAATTTGGTAAAAGCTTTTCCAAAAACCAAAAACCAATTTTGGAGGCAAAATGGCATTAATTGCCCACAACCACCACCATCATGAATATTGACTGGTTGTCAATCACAAAAAGGTGACTTGACATCCAAAATCGGAGTGGCCTCGCAAACACATCCCGGGCTCGGGTTCGCTAATTCCAAATTAACAAATTTTTCGTTGCGACATAATTAAATCAAATTTAATTAAATAATTATGCCTAGTAAAATTACCATTCACGTCGCTCTCGAATTAATTCTAAATTAACTCGTTCGCCCGAATAAAAATCTAATTTTAATTTCGCGTTGAAATCTAATTTCGTATAATATATCGAAGATATTATTTATCGATTAATTCCAAATTAATCATTCTCTCTCTTTAAATAGTATTTTATCCCATATAAAATATCTCTGTAATTAATCATAGATAAATTTTCTCTCTCTTATAATTAATCCCAGATTAATTATGTCCGAGTCATACGTCATTGGTGAATCTTCGGGAAGCGACCCATGAGATCCCTGGATATGTTGGTAGTAAATCCGGTCGTCGGACTATCCGAACACGTACGTACCTAGTACTACGTTTTTACCGATTTACAAGACATGATTGGCTTCTAGCAAAGCACCGTTGTGGGACACAGAAACTGGACGACGCATGCTGTCCCGGGCTCGCGGCCCGGTCGGAAGTACGGAGTAGCCACAGGGACTAAACAGGAGAATAATGGAGTCGCCACCTGGTGTGAACCAGGAAAATGAGATTTAAGGCCTCACTCACCCCTCGCAAGGGAAGACCTCAAACTGTTGGGTTCGGAATGGTCCCTTACTTATGTCACTTGTAATGAACGGATTTTTGTAATAATTTAATCAAGTTTAAGTAACACTTATTTCCAAGAGTATCATGCTTCTAAATTCACATGCATACATCAACAAGTTCATATAAATTTACATGTAACACATATCCGAATTTGCATACAGCCTATTAGCATGTAATCTATGTCTCAATTTGCATACATAAAGATTAATATACGGCAAGCATACAAGTTAATAAACACATTATACTCATACATGTGGGGAATACAGATGAACGACACTTACACAATCTTGCATAATGCATGGAAACAATCAGGTTTATCATACGAAGGAATAGCTACTAGGGACAATTATATACGAAATGTGATGAAAATAACTCAGTTCAGTGGGTGCGCGTTCGTGTAGCATTTGAGAACGCGTTCGAACGGTAAATAGAAGGTTCGCATTCGTATAGCATTCGAGAACGCGTTCGAACGGAGCCAGACCTGATGCATGAAACACTAAGAAGATGCGTGCGCGTTCGCGTAGCGTTTGAGAACGCGTTCGAACGGTAAACAGAAGGTTCGCGTTCGTATAGCGTTTGAGAACGCGTTCGAACGGATCCAGACCTGATGAAAACAAAATGCATGCGCGTTCGAGTACGTTTGTAAAACGTGTTCGAACGGGAAACAGAAGGTTCGCGTTCGTGTGGCGTTCGAGAACGCGTTCGAACGGAACCAGACCTGATGCATGCAACACATTCATAGACAAACAAATCCACAATGTGGGACCTCACGTATCCGATTGAACTCATCTCACATCCAATCGAATATACACCAACCGGCGCGGAAAAGCATCGTGGTAAAGGATTTTAACCCCTCCAAATAGGGGACCTTTAATCCGACTTACTAAGCCCATGCACTCGATCGTATCATGCATACAAAGAATAAAGAAACAATAATATCAATCTTAGTGTACCCGATTGAACGTATCTTGCATTCAACCGAACACACATCAACCGGCGCGGCGGCGAGCATCGTGGTAAAGGATTTTAACCCCTCCAAATAGGGGATTTAATCCGACTTACTAAGCCCATGCGCTCGATTGAATCATGCATACAAAGAATAAAGAAACAATAATATCAAACTTAGTATGCCCGATTGAACGTATCTTGCATTCAACCGAACACACATCAACCGGCGCGGCAAAGCATCGTGGTAAAGGATTTCAACCCCTCTGAATAGAGGACCTTTCATCGCACTTACTAGCCCATGCGCTCGATTGTATCATGCATACAAAAGTAACATACAGAATTCAAATAACAGAAATAAATAAACCGAAGCAACATAAAACAAAAGAGGGCGTTTACTCAAGCGGTACGTGGAATTGTATCCCGAGTAGATCATACTACCGTCCATTCGGAGTCGGCTATGAAATTTATGTCCGGGTTTCCATCCGATATACCGCGAGAGTTGACACATCTTTTATTTTATTCCAAGTCCACAACATACAATATTTCATGATACAAGCATATTTATCTACTCAAGGGCCACAACATGCACTTTAGCATAACAATCATGCGAACAATACTCAATAAATAATGAAAATAAAACAGAAAACGAATGTGGAAAATACCCTCAGGTCTAACCTTTTTTTGCCAACTTTCAGGCTTGCGTTTCACGGACGTCGGAAGGGTAAAACTCCTCAACTTCTCCGGTTCACTGGTTTAGCGTCCTAGCTCACTGTTTTGCTGTTTTGCTTGCTGTTCGGCCTCCGTTCTACTGCTGTTCGGCCTCTGTTTTACTGCTATTTCTTTGTATTTTCTGCTCACTGTTCAGGTCACTGTTTTGACGTTTCAACGGACTGTTCCGAGTATTTTTTTGTGGGTTTTTAGTGTAGTCTTGTGTGATTATTTTAAGGATTATAAATGCAGTTTTTTATGTTACTGTTTTGAGGATTTTAGGGACTGATTTAAGAGGATTTGGCTGCTGTTTTGGGGGTGATTTGGGCTACTGTTCAGGCGTGTTTTAGGAGGTGTAGGGGCTGCTGTTTTCGGTGGAAAGGGGCTGCTGTTTTGGGGTGTATTTCGGTGATTGTGGAGGTTTAGGGGTGTTGTTTTCGGTTGTGGAGTGGGGGAGATGAAGAGAATTATTTGTGTTTTTCTTCTTGCTATTGCCGTGAGTGGCTAGGGCTCTTGGTGTTGTGATTTTCTGTGTAAATCTTGTGTATGAGCTAGGGGAGTGCATGTCTTGGTTAGGGGTTGTTTATATAGAGAAAGGTTAGGGCTACTCCTTGTCTCACAAGGAAGGGATTTTGGCATTAAAAGGAGGATTTGATTTGGTATTCAACAAGGAAATGATTAGATTGAGGGGGGCAAATCTTGGCTAGATTAGGAATACAAAATATTTAATTTGTTATAATTGATTTTAATTAGGCATGACATCTTTTTAATTTAGTATGTGATTTTGTTTAGTTAGGAAGTTAATATATTTGATTTGTCTTAATTAGGTATGATTATATTATGTTTTATTTAATTTGGTATATGACTTAATTAATTATTTATTTAATTACATTATCTAATTAATATTTAATTTAATTTCCCATGTGTTTTAAATGTGTTTTTATTAATGGGATGTGTTTTATGGGTTTTGGGGGGCTAATTGGGCTGGGGTGCGAGGCTAGCAGCAAAACCAGAAATACCGACGCCGTTCGAACGCCCATTCGAACGCTACACGAACCCGCAATCTGCTTGACGTTCGAACGAAGTAACGAACGCAGCACTAACGAAGACAGTGAACTTGCGAATGATCTGAATCTGATGACGTACTTATTCTGAATTTCCCCTCCCGACCTCCGTTTCCCGCAATATCCTTAGCAAAAAAGGTAGTGCCTCCAACTGAGACTCATCATCGGGTTTCACATGCGAAAATGTATGCCTACAGTAGCCCCCACTTTGATGGGACATTTTGCAGTGTGTGACTTTGAACAATCCTATCAAAGTTATGCAATGCATTTTCACTTACCTGGCTCGGCTGCTGACCGGCGTAAACACACACGTATAACGCAAGCGCACGTATCGTTCAAGTAGTATAAAAATATTGATCCCACGAGGACTTAATTCCTACTGTTGTTATTAATTGTTGAATCTATTTAATACAAATATCTAATTAAATGGAGATGAGAGAGATTGTTTGATTGATTGGTTGATTGTGGCGTTGCTAAATAAATAAATAAATAAATAAAAAGACAAAAGAAAACACTAAGGAAAATAAAAGACTCAAAGATCTAGGGTTGTGAATCATTCTAATATCATTTAAAAGATGAAGTAGTTAAACCATAGTTGGGTAAATTATTGAATTATTAATCTGGAACACTAAATTATGTAAAAGCCTCTTCCGAATGATCATTTACAAATACCTAGTATAATCCAATTGAACCATATGTCTATGTCAATTAAATTACCTAGATTCATTAAGATTGAGTTCCAATTATGACTACCCCCGCCCGATAGGTATATTCCTATCCTGTAAGGAAATCTATTGAAAGGGTTATCTATCCTTAAGGAAGATCGTGAGTTGTTGAGACTAAGGTCTTAAACTTAAAATCCATATGTCTAGTTCATTTTAAGTTTACCTAATCAATTTTATTAGTGATCGGTTAATAAAAAGCATTAAGATTATGACTCAACAAATAACTCTTTTAATTACCCCAACTATAATCTAACCCTTTTTTAATACGGTGATATTAGAAATCATCACACCCTAGAATACTAACTTAGTTACAACACATAGTTAGGACTAGTAAAACAAAGATAAAAATTACTAAAAAGTAAATGCAGAAAAATAAATAAATTGCTAAGGAAAAAGGAATTAACTTCTACTAAATACTAATTAGAAATCTCCCATAAAATATAATATATACTTGTGATAATTTTATCAACCAGCCATAAAGGCGGTAATATTTGTTATTAAACCAGCCATAAAGGCGGAATAAAAATAAATCAGCCATAAAGGCGGAATAAATATTTAATAACCAACCGACCAATCTGGCGGTATCCTTATTAAGTCCGGTTATAAATAGTTTATATATTATATTTTAGGGAGATTAATCTAAATAGCAATAGTAAAAGAATTACCTTTTTACCTTAGCGGTGAAAAGTTACCTACACATAGTAAATAGTAAAAATTATAAGAAGTAAGAAGTAAAATTACTATTACTATTACTATTAAAAAGTAATTAAAAATATTTACAAAACTTAAACTAAAATATTCTAGAGAGAAAAGCTCTCAATTTAGAACTAAAAAAAGAGAGAGAAAGGTGTGCTGAAATATGAAATTTCGAGTTCTATTTATAGGCTCGGATAAGCCTCCAGCGTCGCGCCGCCCAAATTGCACTAGCGTCGCGACGCTGGGTACAGTAGGACACGTGTCACGCGCTGGTTAGTCGGCTCAGAATCTTATCTGATGACGTGGCACTGTTCATGACGTCATTGCTTGCGTCACGCTGACATGTCAACTGTTCATGACGTCATTGCTTGCGTCACTTTGATGATGTGGAAGGCGACGTGGCGACACGTGGGGCGGCGGCCGTCAGACGAATGAGAGGTTGACACGTGTCGCGCTGTGATGGCGGATGATGACATGGCATGTTGACTCGTTTGACTTGCCTGACGTGGCTGCTGATGTGGAAGATGATGTGGCGACACGTAGGATGACACGTGGGGCGGTGGCTGTCCAAGCAATAAGATTTCGACCGTGGCAACGGCGCATTTTAGCATCTCCGTTGTGATGGTGACACGTGGCACGGCGCACTTTAGCAAAGTCAACTTTTCTCAGATTCTGATTTTGTGGACCCCCGCGCATGTTAGCAGATTCGGCGCATGCTGGGTGTCGCGACGCTGAAGTCTGGGCGGCGCGATGCTGAAATGATGATTTTGCCCTTTTTGTCCAATTTTGTCCATTTTGCCCCCAAAACCAGCTCCAGAATTCCTGAAACTTTTTTATCTGCAAAATAACACAAAATACATCAAAACGTTCATAAAACTCAAGAAACTATACAAAATATTAGGTTAAATGAGTGGGAAATAGTGATAGAAATACCACTCATCAGCTGCTGCCTCGAGCTGAGTTGGTGCTGCAGTGGACCTCGATCCTGGGACGCATCCCAATAATTGCAACCGACAACGGGGGCACCTCGACCCAACACCGCTGACAATAGGGACCTCGCTCTCGAACTGATGATGTAGTGGCACCTCGACCTTGGGCACCTCGACCCGGAACTACAACTGACAACGAAGGCACCTTTACCCTGGGCACCTCGACCCAACACCGCTGACAATAGGGGCCTCGCCCTCGAACTGATTATGTAGTGGGCACCTCGACCCTGGGCACCTCGACCCGGAACTACAACTAATAACGGGGGCACCTCGACACTGGGCACCTCGACCCAACACCGCTGACAATAGGGGCATCGCCCTCGAACTGATGATGTAGTGGGCACCTCGACCCTGGGCACCTCGACCCGGAACTACAACTGACAACGGGGGCCTCGCCCTTGGGCACCTCGACCCAACACCACTGACAATAGGGGCCTCGCCCTCGAACTGATGATGTAGTGGGCATCTCGACCCTGGGCACCTTCGACCCGGAACTACAACTGACAACGGGGGCCTCGCCCTCAAGCTGATATGGGCTCGCCCCCAAGCCGACATGATATGGGCCTCGCCCTTGGGACTCATCCCAAAACTGAAATTGCGCTGACGCTGTTTGGCTCTTTTTCTGCCGCTTTTTCCTTTCTTCGAACCTGCGAACACAAAACAAAAACAAACACGAAGAGAATGCAATGTTACGTGTATGCATGAATGATTTTCCTTATTCCGTTGGGTTAGGTCTTCTGCCAATTCCCGTGGTGACTGCTCGGTCTCTCTCCATCAGGCAAAGTATTGCTTCAATCTGTTACGTTGATCGGCTCGGTGAACTCGTTCCCCTCCAAGTCTGATAGCTTCACTGCTCCATTTCCCATTACCTTCCTTCTGCACTAGTAAGGTTCTTCCCAGTTAGGTCTGAATTTTCCTCTCGAATCTGTCGTCGACGGCCTCGACTGCTTAAGTACCAAATCACCCTTTCTGATCTTGGTGGGGCGTACTTTCTTGTTGAATGCTCGGGCCAGTCTCTTCTGATACAACTGCATGTGATACAAAGACTTCGTTCTCTTCTCATCCAATAGTGCTAACTGATCAAACTTATGTGCGGCCCACTCCTGTTCCGGTAATCCTGCCTCTGTTAATACCCTCATAGACTGTATTTCCACTTCTACCAGCAATACTGCTTCCATTCCATAGACCAAAGAGTAAGGTGTGGCCCATGTTGCTGTTCTTACTGATGTTCTGTACCCCCACAAAGCATACGGTAATTTCTCGGCCCAATCTCTGTAATTTTCTGTCATCTTGGCTAAAATTGTCTTTATAGTCTTGTTGGTTGCCTCAACTGCCCCCCCCATTGCCTGCGGCCTGTACGGTGATGACTTGTGGTGGCATATCCCGTACCTCTGTAACATTGCCTTCGTCTCTCCTTGAAACTGAACCCCGTTGTCTGTCACTACATGATGCGGCATACCATACCGACAATGAGGTTCTAGCTATAAACTTTTCCATCTGTTTTGCTGTAACATTGCGGAATGATTCGGCTTCCACCCACTTCGAGAAGTAATCTACTGCCACTACTATGAAGCGATGCCATTCATGCATTCGGATTCGGTCGAATTTCTCTCTCAATAATCAATTCCCCCTGCTGAGAAAGGCCACGGCTCTGACAACCCGTGCAACTCTGTGTGTGGCAAGTGATTCAAATTACCATGTGCTTGACAGTCATGACAGTGCTTTACCATCTTTGCGCAGTCTGTTTCCATGGTTGACCAATAAAACCTTGTCTCACTATCTTGCGGGACAGATTCAACCCGTTCATGTGCGGACCACATACCCCGGCGTGTATTTCTTCCATTACATGCTGAGCTTCTTCTTTTCTCAAACACTTCAACTGAATATCGTTTGCTTGCCTCTTGTACAGTTCCCCTTTCAAAGTCACATACTGGGAAGCTAACTTCTGAATGGCTATTCTGTCTTTTCTGCCTGCCCCTTCCGGGAGTTCACCATGTTCCAGATACCTCTGAATGTCATAATACCAAGGTTTACCGTCGTCGACCTCAACTTCCAGAATTCTTTCTATCTCATAAACAGGTCTGCTTGCTGTTGTCAGTATCAACGGTCTCATCACTAACTTTTCTGGATTTTCCCAAGTTGCTGCAAGTGTAGCCAATGCATCTGCCATCTGATGATTCTCTTCTCTCGGTAAGTGCTGAAACTTACACTCGGGGATAACCTGTGCCAATTTTCTGAGGTGAAAGGTAAGGTTTCAACCGTTCTTCTTTCAATTCCCATTCTCCTCGCATCTGCTGGACCACCAACATGGAATCTCCATAGACTTCCACACTCCCGGCCCTCAAGGCTATCAATGCCGTCAAACCAAAAGCACATGCTTCATACTCGGCCATGTTATTAGTCACTCTGAATGTCAACCTCTTGGCCAAAGGCAAAGTCTCTCCCTCGGGGGTTACTATCACGATTCCAATTCCGGCTCCCTTGTAATTCACTGCTCCGTCAAAATACATCTTCCATCTCTGAACTGTTATTGCTTGGATCTCTTCATCTGGAAATTCAAACTTATACTGATCCCCCTCAACAGGTTGCAATGCTAGAAACTCTGCTACTGCTCGCCCTTTGATCACTTTGGAGGTGAGATACTCAATGTCAAACTCTGTCAACAATACCAACCATCTGCCCAATTTTCCCACTAGTGAAGGCACCGAGAGAAGATACTTCAGAGGATTTTCCTTGGCCACTATCTGGATCTTGTATGACTGGAAATAATGCCGCAATTTTCTGGAAGCCCATACCACTGCAAGACAGATCTTCTCAACTTCCTGATATCGAGCCTCATCAGGGAGCATCTTCTTACTCAGATAATATACTGCATGTTCTACCCCTGTCTCATCAGCATGTACCATCATTGCCCCCAATGCTTCTGATTCTATAGCCAAATACAATATCAAAGGTCTGCCCGGTCTCGGAGGTTTCAATACATGAGGCTTTACCAAGTACTCTCTGATTTTGTCGAAGGTTGTCTGACACTGTTCATTCCATCTCACTGGCTGATCTTTTCTCAACAGTTTGAAGATAGGCTCACATACTGATGTCAACTTGGCGATGAACCGACTGATGTACTGAATCTTCCCCAAGAATGCTCTGACTCTTCTTTTTCTGTCTTCGTGCAGGCATTTCTGTGATTGCCTTGATTTTTTCAGAGTCTACCTCTATTCCTCCCATTCCCACTGTATGACCAAGCAATTTCCCTGATGTCACCCCAAACACGCATTTCTTGGGATTTAGCCGCAGGTTGTATCTGTCAACTCCTCTGAAGGAACCTTTCCAGTGCTTCAATATGCCCAACTCTTGTCTCTGATTTCACCATCATGTCATCCACATACACCTCAATCTCTTTGTGCATCAAGTCGTGGAAAAGTGTAGTGGCCATCCGCTGATAAGTAGCCCCGCATTCTTAAGCCCAAACGGCATAACCTTGTAACAATAAGTACCCCACTCAGTAACAAATGCAGTCTTGTGCTTGTCTTCCTCAGGCCATGAGAACCTGATTGTAACCTGAAAACCCATCTGCAAATGAATACATAGCAGATAAAGCCGCACTATCAACCAGAACATCTATATGTGGCAGAGGAAAATCATCTTTCGGACAAGCCTTGTTGAGATCTCTGTAGTCTACACACATTCTGACCTTCCCATCTTTCTTTGGCACCGGTACTATGTTAGCCAACCACTCAGGATACTTTACTACTTCCAGGAACCCCACATCTATCTGTTTCTTAACTTCCTCTCTGACTTTCTCAGCCCATTCTGGTCTCATCCGTCAGAGTTTCTGTTTTACTGGCCTCATATTCGGATAAGTTGGTATTGTGTGCTGGGCAATGTTTCTGTCTACCCCAGGCATGTCCTCATAGGACCAAGCAAACACTTTGGCATATCTGACCAACACTTCTTCTAGTTTCTCCCTCTCTTCGGAGGTAACTTCACTTGCAATCAGAATTTCTCTGGGGTTCTCAAGCGTACCCAAGTTAAATGCAGTAGTTCTGGCTGAACTGATGTCAAATATGCTTGATTCGTGCAGAGTAAATGGAAATGACTCAGGAAAGTAAGCAAAAGAAATGTCTTTATTATTGGATAATGCGGAAGTACATTCAAACAAATCAGGAAGGTAAATGTCTTCATCATCTATAGACACTTCTTCCTCTGCAATCAGGTCTTCCTCAGGCTTTTCGTCCTCTCCCAGAGTCAGGCTCTCCAACTTCATCAGTTCTTCCTCCCAATTCTCTTCTTCTTTCTTCACAATTTCTTCAACTATCAGCTTCTTACCCAACATATCCTGGAAGATCTCAAACCAGGTACCACAATTCCATTAACTTCCACAGGTTCAGGCTCCCCTTGATATCCTGAAGCTTTCACAAAACATTCCATCAGTTTCAGGCCCTTTTTCTTGACCTTTGGTTTTCTTCATCAGACTTGTACCCCAAACCTTTCCGAGTAGTCTGTCCTCTGAAATCTGGTAATTTTGAACCTTTACCCGGCTCAAACTTCATTTTCTCCATAATCCTAGCCACCCTAGGATCCACCCACTCCTCAAAAGTAGCTGACACCTGAAACCTCGTGAAAGTTGTATCTCCAAGGCAGCCACGACATTATCTAACTCAGCCCGGATAGTAACAACTTCTCCCTCATACGGGAACTTGATCATCTGATGTAAAGTGGAAGGCACGCCCCCAAGTTTGTGAAACCAAGGCCTTCCCAACAATAAGGCGAAAGTAGCCGGGATGTCCAGTACTGTGAACTCAACCTCATCTTCAATCGGTCCTACCTTGACCATAGCCACAAAGGTACCCTCAACTCCCCTTTTACTGTCATCATAAGCCTTAATAGTCATACTGGAGGGGTCCAAGTCTGTTGCTTTCATACCTAATCTTGCCAGAATTTTCAGTGGGCACACATTGATGGACGAACCGTCATCCACCATCACACATGAAGTTCTCTTGCCCCTCACCTCGGCCCTGATAAATAGAGGCCTATTATGATTCCTTCCCTCCGCCGGGAGTTCATCCTCAGAAAAAGATATCTGCAAAGCTTCTTTCTAAACTGACCCAACAAACATTGCAGGGTTGGCATCTTCCGATACCACAATCTTGCTCAAGGCCTCAACCATGGCCTGCCTATGCTCCCGAGATGCACATAACAGTTCCCAGATACTCACTTGTGCTCTAGTCTTCCTCAATTGCCTCAGCACTATATCCCCCTCAATATTTTCTACAGTCTCAACCACTTCTCTACCATCTGTCAAAACTTCCTTACCCTTTTCTGCCACATCATTGTAAAAACGACCGCTGCGCGTCATTCCCTTTACTTCTTCCTCATCACTGCTAGAGAAATCAAGCCAAAAGTTTTTCCCCTGCTCAGTCTCATCTTCACTAGTACTATCCCAGATTCCCAGGCAAAAGGCTTGAGGGTGAAAGGATTTTAGGACAAGGTCTTCTGGGAGGCCAGAATTGATCATATAGGCTGGTGGTGGTACGACACGGTAGTTGGGTAAGGGGTTTCTGTGTGTGTCGGGCTGTTCTGTTTCTGGGTCAGGTATTTTCTTGGAGTCTATCAGGTCTTGGATTTCATGGCGGAGTCGGGCGCAGTTGTCGGTGTCATGGCCCTTTTGTTGGTGAAAGTGACAGTAAAGGCTTAGGTTATAATGTGATGGTAGGGGATTGGGTAATGGTTTGGCTTCCAAGGGTTTTAAGAGCCCTTGCCTCTTCAGTTTCTCTAGCACCTTGGACAGGGGCCTTCCCAAGTTGGAAAACTGCCGGTTCCGGATAGCGGCAATCTCAGCAGAAACGGGCTTTGTTCCCGATGTTCCCCCAATGGGCCTCCTGTTCAGACCATAGAATTTTCTATTTTCCGCCTCTTCGTCTTCAATGTCCATGACAGTCTCCCTCAACTGCCGAAAGTCTGTAATCATGGAGGTCATCCTCCTCAACTTGCTGTAAATGGAGGGCCTGGTGCCCTTGATAATCATTTTAATCTGGTCCTTCTCCGAGGGCCTAGTCTGCATCTTCAACAACTGACCCCTCCACCGGTCCACATACTCCTTAAAACTCTCCTCCGCTTTCTGCTTAACATTCTCCAGATCACGGAGTGACAGATCGATCTCTAGGTCAGTGACATACTGCTTCAGGAAGGCATCCGCCAACTCCCTCCAATCTTCCTTCACTTTCTTCTCCAAACTGTGGTACCACACCACGGGAGCTCCCTCGAGCGACATTCCAAACATTTTCTGCACTTGGCGCTGAGACAGGCCAACTGAACTCATGACTGATACAAACTGTCGGAGATGCACCCTTGGATCCCCATTCCCGTTAAACTTAGCCATATCAGGCATCTTGAACTGTGCCGGCAACTGTTCCTCGAAAGTCAGTGTGTCATAATCCAGCAAATCCTCATTCTTACCCCTCATCTTGCGGGTAACTGACTCAACCTGATCCCGAAGTTTCTGTAACTCTGCCTGAGACCCAGATACTCTGCCTGCTGCATACTCTGCCATATCATCATCAAAAGTGGGGATATCATCCCCCAACCCATTCGGAGGCTCCTCACGCCTCACATTCTCAGAAATTCCCCCAGCACGGGGCACAGCCATACCAGCCACAGCAGTAGTCAAAGCTTGCAACTGTTCAGTGACCTTGGCGAGACTGTTCTCTAACTGATCCATACGGGATACCTCATTACCAGATTCACTCATGACTGTTACTGTTCTTTTAATGAGCCTTGTCCCTTCTCTAACCCAAACGGTATCTATGATGTCTTTTTAAGACATAGATGGTGTTAACATGATATATGTATGAAGTGCACGAGATGCATGTAACATATATAACATACTACATTAACTAAAATTCTCAAACAAATCGGCCCGTTATCATTTTAGAAACTTTCGGGCTAACTGTCATAGGAGTGAACTCGTCCCAGTTTAAATGGCCCAACAAGTTCACATCTCATGGCAAGGAGCCCAACTAAATCCAAATGGTAATGTTCCGAACACAAGCACAAAGTGGCCCATCAACACTTAGAAGCTTTTGGCCCAATCGTCATAAAATACGTTCTTGTCCCAGTTTAAATGGCCCAACAAGCCCATATCCCATGACAAATGGTCCAAATGGATCCAAACGACGATGTTCCCAAACACAAGCATAAGATAATGCAAACATAAAGTAATAATTTCTACGTAATGGCCCATCAACATTTCAGAAGCTTTGGGCCTAGTAGTCATAAGGTACGAACTCGCCCCAGTTTAAATGGCCCAGCAAGTCCGCATTTCTGACAATAGTCCAACTGCATCCAAATGAGGATGGTCCACAAGCACATATTCAAGGAAATAATTGTTACTTTAACCATACAAACCCGGTCTATGGGTGGGTTCGCAAGAGTGTAGACAAAGGCTCTCACTGGCGAAGGATGGCCCACAACTAGGTCTCCCCAATCAAGGGTTCGAGCGACCAAGTGAGCGCACCCTTTTTTATACACTAAGGTACGTGCCAATGAGCTATGGTGTGTGACTGACTGTCAAATGGATTTCCCGTTGTAGATTCCCCAGAGGGAGGGTGGAGCGAGGCTCTCTTAAGTACCCTAGCCTCTTAGGCTCTTATCGCTTGGTGACAGGAATAAACAACGAGTCCTCCAAATTAGTCCATCACAATAGGCTAAGGGTAGATGGCCATATAGGTGCCTTCACAGCTTTTCCTTCTAGGAAGGTAGTGAATGAAGAAAGACACCAAACCATTACCTAGCCTCAAGATGCCCTTGATTAAACCCTCATTTTATCCACTATAGACACGGTCAATTAGAACATAAATCCAAACATTACAAGACAATATTTCGGGGCCGATTCTCTATCCCCAGTGGAGTCGCCAGACTGTGGGACACAGAAACTGGACGACGCATGCTGTCCCGGGCTCGCGGCCCGGTCGGGAGTACGGAGTAGCCACGGGGACTAAACCGGAGAATAATGGAGTCGCCACCTGGTGTGAACCAGGAAAATGAGATTTAAGGCCGCACTCACCCCTCGCAAGGGAAGACCTCAAACCGTTGGGTTCGGAATGGTCCCTTATGTCACTTGTAATGAAAGGATTTATGTAATAATTTAATCAAGTTTAAGTAACACTTATTTCCAAGAGTATCATGCTTCTAAATTCACATGCATACATCAACAAGTTCATATAAATTTACATGTAACACATATCCGAATTTGCATACAGCCTATTAGTATGTAATCTATGTCTCAATTTGCATATATAAAGATTAACATACGGCAAGCATACAAGTTAATAAACACATTATACTCATACATGTGGGGAATACAGATGAACGACACTTACACAATCTTGCATAATGCATGGAAACAATCAGGTTTATCATACGAAGGAATAGCTACTAGGGACAATTATATACGAAATCTGATGAAAAAACTCAGTTCAGTGGGTGCGCGTTCGGTAGCGTTCGAGAACGCGTTCGAACGGTAAACAGAAGGTTCGCGTTCGTATAGCGTTCGAGAACGCGTTCGAACGGAGCCAGACCTGATGCATGAAACACTAAGAAGATGCGTGCGCGTTCGCGTAGCGTTTGAGAACGCGTTCGAACGGTAAACAGAAGGTTCGCGTTCGTATAGCGTTCGAGAACGCGTTCGAACGGATCCAGACCTGATGAAACAAAATGCTTGCGCGTTCGAGTAGCGTTTGTAAAACGCGTTCGAACGGGAAACAGAAGGTTCGCGTTCGTGTGGCGTTCGAGAACGCGTTCGAACGGAACCAGACCTGATGCATGCAACACATTCATAGATAAACAAATCCACAATGTGGGACCTCACGTATCCGATTGAACTCATCTCACATCCAATCGAATATACACCAACCGGCGCGGCAAAGCATCGTGGTAAAGGATTTTAACCCCTCCAAATAGGGGACCTTTAATCCGACTTACTAAGCCCATGCACTCGATCGTATCATGCATACAAAGAATAAAGAAACAATAATATCAAACTTAGTGTACCCGATTGAACGTATCTTGCATTCAACCGAACACACATCAACCGGCGCGGCGAAGCATCGTGGTAAAGGATTTTAACCCCTCCAAATAGGGGACCTTTAATCCGACTTACTAAGCCCATGCGCTCGATTGAATCATGCATACAAAGAATAAAGAAACAATAATATCAAACTTAGTATGCCCGATTGAACGTATCTTGCATTCAACCGAACACACATCAACCGGCGCGGCAAAGCATCGTGGTAAAGGATTTCAACCCCTCTGAATAGAGGACCTTTCATCGCACTTACTAAGCCCATGCGCTCGATTGTATCATGCATACAAAAGTAACATACAGAATTCAAATAACAGAAAATAAATAAACCGAAGCAACATAAAACAAAAGAGGGCGCCGTTTACTCAAGCGGTACGTGGAATTGTATCCCGAGTACAGATCATACTACCGTCCATTCGGAGTCGGCTATGAAATTTATGTCCGGGTTTCCATCCGATATACCGCGAGAGTTGACACATCTTTTATTTTATTCCAAGTCCACAACATACAATATTTCATGATACATGCATATTTATCTACTCAAGGGCCACAACATGCACTTTAACATAACAATCATGCGAACAATACTCAATAAATAATGAAAATAAAACAGAAAACGAATGTGGAAAATACCCTCAGGTCTAACCTTTTTTGCCAACTTTCAGGCTTGCGTTTCACGGACGTCGGAAGGGTAAAGCTCCTCAACTTCTCCGGTTCACTGGTTTAGCGTCCTAGCTCACTGTTTTGCTGTTTTGCTTGCTGTTCGGCCTCCGTTCTGCTGCTGTTCGGCCTCTGTTTTGCTGCTGTTTCCTTTGTATTTTCTGCTCACTGTTCAGGTCACTGTTTTGACGTTTCAACGGACTGTTCCGAGTGTTTTTTTGTGGGTTTTTAGTGTAGTCTTGTGTGATTATTTTAAGGATTATAAATGCAGTTTTTTATGTTACTGTTTTGAGGATTTTAGGGACTGATTTAAGAGGATTTGGCTGCTGTTTTGGGGGTGATTTGGGCTACTGTTCAGGCGTGTTTTAGGAGGTGTAGGGGCTGCTGTTTTCGGTGGAAAGGGGCTGCTGTTTGGGGGTGTATTTTCGGTGATGTGTGGAGGTTTAGGGGCTGTTGTTTTCGGTTGTGGAGTGGGGGAGATGAAGAGAATTATTTGTGTTTTTCTTCTTGCTATTGCCGTGAGTGGCTAGGGCTCTTGGTGTTGTGATTTTCTGTGTAAATCTTGTGTATGAGCTAGGGGAGTGCATGTCTTGGTTAGGGGTTGTTTATATAGAGAAGGGCTAGGGCTTCACCTTGTCTCACAAGGAAGGGATTTTGGCATTAAAAGGAGGATTTGATTTGGTATTCAACAAGGAAAGATTAGATTGAGGGGGGGCAAATCTTGGCTAGATTAGGAATACAAAATATTTAATTTGTTATAATTGATTTTAATTAGGCATGACATCTTTTTAATTTAGTATGTGATTTTGTTTAGTTAGAAAGTTAATATATTTGATTTGTCTTAATTAGGTATGATTATATTATGTTTTATTTAATTTGGTATATGACTTAATTAATTATTTTATTTAATTACATTATCTAATTAATATTTAATTTAATTTCCCATGTGTTTTAAATGTGTTTTATTAATTGGGATGTGTTTTATTGGGCTTTGGGGGCTAATTGGGCTGGGGTGTGAGGCTAGCAACAAAACTAGAAATACCGACGCCGTTCGAACGCCCATTCGAACGCTACACGAACGCCCGCAATCTGCTTGACGTTCGAACGAAGTAACGAACGCAGCACTAACGAAGACAGTGAACTTGTGAAATGAATCTGATGACGTACTTATTCTGAATTTCCCTTTCCGACCTCCGTTTCCCGCAATATCCTTAGCTAAAAAGGTAGTGCCTCCAACTTAGACTCATCATCGGGTTCATATGTGAAAATGCAATGCCTACAACCGTGCCTTCCCAATTCTCCAGAAATATTCTTAAAGGAATATATAATCTGTATCAGGCGTAGTATACATAGTATTGCGTATTGCGATCCAGTATCGGATGTCACATGCAAGGCCTAGGCTGGAATTGTGTCTTCCCCGTACGAAGCATATATCGGATCTCTGGTAATTAGTCTCTATAATCGGATAATCATGACCTAGTCATATTATACCGATGACTGCAATACTAAAGAGTACTAGTTCTGTATCCTGCGTGAACATCATCACCATATGACTGAAGTGATACTTCCATCTTGACATCACACCCAATACACTACGATTCTCAATATACCCAGTATAGGCGTACACAGAACCTGTTAAAGCCCTGGACGACAAAAGCAAAGTATATTGATTGTCGCAAGTATTAGCGATGCAAGTCTCAGGTTAAGACCAAATACACCTACCCTGATTCGGACTTCCATAGACACATAGTCATACTACCAATGGAATTCCGAGGGGTCTATCCAGAGCGAAGCTGTTTCCGTACCATCGGTAAACACAACATGCTATTACACTTGAATGAGTATCCAATACCCAAATATATGAGAACTATGTTGTTATGCTCCCATAACACACACAAGTGCAATACTAGTCTATTCCGCATTATCGATGTCCAATCTCGATAATACTATGACTAGGGATATTTTAATGATTAAACCTTAGTGGATTAATACTGTCTCATATCTTATTAATCCGGAACTAATCATATGGACTTTTATCATTTATGTATCTTGGTAATCCAATTACAAATGATAAAAGAGCAATTTCCTTTGTCACATAGTTAATTTGTACAACAACACCATGTTTTGTACAAATAGTGATGTTATGGGTCATAATTTTCCAACACTTTATTAATTAATTATTAATGTATTAAATTACTAAATATTAATATATTCTTTTATTAAATTATTATTTTATTAAAATAGTAAATATTATTTATTATTAATTATTGATTAATTATTAATATATTTTATTTATTATTTATAAATTAATATTAATTAATTATCTTAGGGGTAATATTATAATTTTCCATTAATAATGGGAATGAGAATCTCATTCCCATGAGGGGTGGTGGGAATAGGATTTTCATTCCTCATTCCCAAATATGTGAGCCCCACTCTCATTCTCATTCCAATTTTTATTCAATTTTAGGAAGTGAACAACCTTATTGGAAATTATTCTCATTCCTCAATTATCATTGCCATTAAGTAAACACATTATTAATCACTTTCCCGAATACAATATTCATTAAATGGATAAGGATATGTGGTGTGATCTGGTATCAGACCGTCTTTTACCATATGAAATAAACATCTAATTCTTAAGTGATAAAATCTCATAAAACAATGTTCTAAGTTATTTACTTAACCAAATTTTTTTCTTAATGTTTATCTATTCGTCAATGACACTACTAGTTGTTTTAAAATATGTAACAACTGTTTACAAAGAACAAGTAACTATCCAGTAGTCGCAAGTTCTGATATCAAATATCGAAACAATCATTCAACAATATTTTAAATAACTAGACGGGAGATCTGATATCAAATATCTATAGTTGTCGTATTGTGAAAATCGATATTTTCTATACACAACTATACGCATCTTCTTTCTTTAGCTTTATTATTTACCTTCAACTATTTACAACATTTGTAAATAATTGAAAAGCAAATAGTGTCTGACACGTGACCTCTGAATGACACTAAAGCCAAGAAACGCCATTATCATATAAACATATACCTAATGGGGTTTTCTTAATGCCAGTGAAGAATCTAGAGACATGAACCAATTAATGTCAATCTTTACTGCATAAGAAACTATTATGTCTAGAATGATTATATCATAGTCTATTCTAATCTAGAACATATTCTAGAATTCTGCAACCATAATTGAAGTCAGAAAACATATATAAAATATGCATGCAGTGGATAAAAGTTTAATTCTATGTAAAAATAGAATAAGGAAAATACATAAGCGATAATTTTCATTATATTACACACTGCATTAGTTATGGATTCTTAACCTAGCAGTGCCTCACACTACTTTACATAATACCGCAATCTCCAACGGAAAATGAGAATTCAATAATTAAATCGAATTCCATAATGGGAAGTGGACCCCATAAATATACTTCGACTCACAGTTTTACCACTTTCTCGCCTACGTATATTCACGGGTAGACAACTCATTGTCAATCACACTCGCTGTGACTCCTGATTTTGTCCTGACCGTTTCTTGTTGTGACATCTTTGGGACGTTCACAGGTTGCGTATCAAGGCTTCACTTGTCAATGACAAACTCAAGCTACCGATGTAGTACTGACAGCTTTGGCACTTTCAAGATTTCCACTTTCACTTGAATTTGTCTCTTATAATATAAGTTCTACCGGCGCAAATGAACTACCTTTAACCATAATTGCACAACTTTGGCATGTTACAGCTATAACATCATGAAAACATTTACATATGTATTGACAAGGCGGACGAAGAAACAAGTATTCCTAATACTAGTCACTTTATAAAACCTTATTTAACGGGTATTTTCCTAAAAGATATATCCCACTTTATTTAATCAAATTAAATAAATAAATGCATGTAAAAAGGTAAAGATTAGATTAAATATCAAATTTAAAGGGCTAATAATATCAGGGGTACAAAATCAGACTCTCTCTAATACCATTTTGTTAGGGTTTTATCAGGGCAGCGCAGCGGAAGGAGTGCGGTTCGGGCGAAATCGTAGTTTAAAATTTTTAAACTTACGAATAAATTATTCAATATTCAATATTAATAATTCATTCACATTTCACCTAAACATATTTATTCGATATCATATAAGGACATAAATTAATATAAAAACACCGCGAAACTTTTGCGAAAATATTTTTACGTAAAATAACATAAAACACGTTTCCGACCAAACCGACTGACCAATGCATATGGAGACTACCCAGGTCAGACCCAAAAATATTTAGACAGTTCGTGGGCTGCCTGAACAGTGACTAGTTCACTGTTGGGCAGCCGTTACCCGGTAACGTCGTTTTTCACAATTTTCGAGTATTTTCACTCCGAATCAATTTCCAGTAATTATTTTATTGGGAAATTAAAATAAATTTATTTATTTTAATTACTCAATATATACAATCTGAAATTTTAAACCAAGAAATTAAATTTCTTATAATTACCGAATTGACCCCATAACTTTGCATTTTCATTACTTTGGTCCTCAAATTGTCAAATACATATTTAAGTGATTCCAAATCATTACCAAAATGATTTATACATGTCTAATACATGAAAATACAAACAAAATCCAAATTTTTGTCAAATTTTCGAGAAGCCCCGAAATTTTCCAGGTTATGCATTTTAGTCCTTTCTTGTTCAAAAAAAGTCAAGATCAAATCCAATCAATCTCAAAATTAATATACATCATATATACATCATAATACACCACATATATGAAAAGCCCCAAATTTGGAAAGAGTTATGAACCCTAATTTTACAGTTTCTTCAAATTGACAAAATACACCAAATTAAAACAATCCAATACTTTAATTCAATCATTACCACACCAAACAAGTCTCACCATCATGAAACAACTCAAGAAAAATTGTAAGTCATCAATGAGTGGCTTAGCAACTCTAAAATGGCAACTTGATTACTAATTAATCAAAAGAATGCTTAATAACCATTTATAAGCATACTTGGTTCATACACACATGCAACATCAATCCAACAAGTTTCCAATCAATTAATTTACATAAGTAAAGAGTAGAGAAAATTCTAAGCAACACATATGGAAGCTTAGAAACATGGAACCAATTTTCAAGTTGAAGAAAATAAGAAAATACTTACAAAATCAAAATTTTCCCAAGCTTTTCTCTTCTGTTCTTCAACTTTCTCTCAAACTTTACTTAGTAAAATATATTGTAACTTATATGATCAAATCAAAATGAAAAACAAAACCCTTTTATTTTTCACCTCTTGGCTGAAACTTGTCAAAGAAAATATCAAGATATTTTTATTTTTGTTTCAACAAATTAAATAGCAATGACTTTAAACTTAATTATTTCAAATGAAAACATTTATCATAAAGTAAACTTTACAAGTGAACCAATAGAATCATGTCATTTCCTAACTTTAATAATGGCAAAAATATTTATTTTTCAATTAATTTAATTATTTAACAATTTAACAATTAAATAATTAAATACAAATATCTTAAATATATGTCTTATATTTACATTAAATAACTCAAATACATATATTAATGATATATGTTAAATATCTCAATTTGACAATTAATTATTGTATATTTAATAATATCAAATATTAAATACAAATACACATTAATTAGGAAATGACCTTAGATCCATTCGCATGTATTTTTCGTTTAACCGTTAAACGAGTTATAAATAATCAATATTATTCATAAAAGTTTCCCTAGTGCTCTACGAGTATATTTTCATTAGTGAGACTATCTAGATTCAGACATATCTGTCACAAAATCAAATTTCGTGTCCATAATTCATCCACCCGTAAATTATGACCACCACAGATAAACTCGTTAAATCATACAGGTCGAGGTCATTGCATACGTATAATCCCTTTGTCACAGGTATCTGGATTATCCCAGAGATATAGATATAAACGTCAAATCTCTATAAGTATAATCATGTCGATGTATCTATTAGCAAACTTCTAAATAAAACTCGGAACTTACTTCCGAAGTATACCACGACCATAGATTTAACATATTGCTAATCATGTAATGAATACCTATGCCATGTACATAGGACTGACAAATCCTATCTTGATACACACAAGATATCATGAGCATGAGTCCACACCCAACGAACAGACGGAGGTCTGATCTAAATAGATTGGTGACGTGACTGCCATCTAAGTTTGGAGGATAACTCATATATCCATAGTGGTATCTCAAGTCAAAGAATCATTATGCTACTCAACCCAAGAAGATTCCCATTGACGTTGGTGTACCATCTATTAGGTAATATTCGGTGAGTCGTTTAGTGATTATCAAATAAACATATACACGTCTATACGAGTCTCCCGAGACTCATGGTTCATTGTGATAAACCATTGGACCACGTCTGATATACGACATGTACTGGTCTTAGCGGATTTTATTAACCGATCCGTGTCAATAAATCTTGACCAGGAACTTAATTTGATAATATATTTCTAGTAGTGACATTTCCCAATGTCAATTACAAGCTACGTTGTAATTGTCCACTGCATTATATATTATTGGGTCTTTGTCTAATATATATATATATATATATATATATATATATCACTAAACATGATTTAGTTTCAATCTCATGAATTAGATCGAATATATATAATAAAGACAAGAGGTGTAACCATAAATAAGTAATATTATGGAAAAATGTATTGCTTGTATTCATGAATTGAACATAAATATGATCCAGAATGACGCTCCGAGCACCAACCCTAACATTTGAGTCAAATGACGTATGCCGTAAAGTGAGAATATACTATTTTAGAAGGCTAATGATGATAATGAGAAAACAATGGTTCACCGTGAAAAAAGCCACTACCAGTCGCCATAGGACGGTGAAGTGACAGAGTAAGTCCGCCATAGACCGCCAGAGTCCGATAGAGTGATAGGAAAATGGCTAATTTGATTGGTCGAATTAAGGGTAATTGATGGGAGTTGTTACTGCAATGATGACAGAGTGACATGAGCTAACATCATGGGCGATGAAAAAGTGGATTTGGAAGGCTATATAAATGAGCTGAAGCCATTTGAGAATGAGGGTGTCTTTGGAATTATATTCACAACTCTTGTAAATGATTTTCAACACTTAGAGAGAAACCAATAACCAAAAATCTAGTGTAGAGAGAGAAAGTTGGTCAGTTGTTTGATTATTGAGAAAATTATAACGGGCTAGTATAAGACTCGAGGTGTTGTAAACTCTTTGTAAGTTCATTATCCCACTTGTAGCTCGGGTCGATCTTGACTCCGAGCAATAACAAAATACCATTTCTCCTGTAAACGTAGGTTGAAGTCACTCTCCGCCGAACCACGTAAATCCTTGCTTATTATGTGATTTATCTATCTGCTTGCTGAGTTTGCATTTTCTTCCCTACTAACCAAACAAATTCATTGTTGCGAGAGGTTTGTTTGAGAAGTAAAACTCCCATATTGCCCTTAAAATGAAAAACAGCCATCAACAACTGTGATGGAGTATTCGTAATTATCATTGTAACTGGGAATTTTGACTAAATATTTTGTATGTGACTGGTATGGTTTTATGGTTGTGATTGAGTATTTATAATTGTCATTGTAACTGGAAACAGTGACTAAGAATTGTGTATGCGATTGACATTATAACTAAGTTGAATGTTTGAGTGTGACTATAACTGGATTGTTACGAAATAACGACTTTGAGGTTGATTTTGATATTGCGGAAGCTATAATTTGAGAAAGGTTCCTTTATGAAAGTTGTAATTATGAATCTTAACTGTATGTAGTATTGTATAGATTGTGATTTGTAGTATGGATGAAAGAGATATGATGTTTGAAGATGGATAATTGGTAACTTATAAATATAAATATCATTTTGACTCATTTTTTCGTCGAAACACATCGACCATGTCATTTGTCTTAAAGCTTATGATTTGTAAATCAATAATATGTAATTTTTTTTCGTGAAATACTTTATATTTTGGGAGATATTTAATTTTTAAATTTAAAATTGGAAAAAAAAAATTCTAAATTTATACTCGAAAACCTGGAGCATTTTTTTAATTTTTTAGTGGTAAATTTGTTATTATTCCATTTGTTAAATATATTTATGTTATTTGACATATAGGTAAACCGAATTAGAAAAATATTTTGAACTTTGATTGATTTGGGATACCTTTTGTGATTTTGGGGTTTTTTTTTTTTTTTTGGAAAATCCCAAATTCAAATGATTTAAAACTAAAATGTTAATGCTCAAGTGGCAAGACAATACTTAGGGGTGGACAAAAAAAATAACAGAAACTGAAAAACCGAACAGAATTGGAAAAACCTAATCAGATTGACAATTTTTTTAATTTCAAAAATAATTGTTCGATTTTTTAATTAAAAAACTGAACCGAACCGAATTAAAATAATTTTTTAACTAAAAAACTCGAACCAAACTTTATTAATCGAATAATTTAATTTATTGAATTCTTAAGTCTAATCATATTATATTATTATATTATTATTTATATTTGCTATATTATTTAATTTATTTAGCGATTATTGATAATTAATTTCATGAAATATTTATAATTTTTTGCTTTGATTTTTTTCTTATTTTCCAATATTTTAATAATTTAAATGATAATTATAGGTTATGGAAAATTTTTATTGATGTAGTTATGATAATTAGAAGAATTATAGCGTAATTTTTTTTTTTTAAATAAATGTTAGATTTAATAAATATTACTAATTTTTTAATTAAATATAATTATAAAAAAATTGAAAAAACATAATTATACCAAACCTAACCGATAATTATAAATAATTATAATATTTTTAACAAAAAACACCGAACGGTTACTTTTTTTGTTTAAAATCGAATAATTATAATTATAAATATTTTTATAATTATATCGAACCGTATCGAACCGTTCTCATCCTTAGCCTTAAGGTTATGTTTGAATTGATGGAAGATGATGATTTATAATTAAACGTAACCCAATGGAGCGGAATAGAATGAAGTAATGTACCATAATCTTGTTTGGGAAAAAAAGAGATTTATAATGTAATGTTCCAAAATATTATTTGGTAAATAAATATTAATGGAATGATATATAATTAAATAATTTTCAAAGACAATTGCCCTTTTAGATTTTAAAAATAAAAAAAGATTAATATTTTAATGTTATTTTTTCAAAAGGATAAATTTATCTTCACAAGTAATATTATTTTTTTAAATTATGTTCCATCCCTAACCCTCCGATTTGGGCTGCTCATTTTCAATGACTAAAGGCCCACTTTTATTACACTCTTTTATATCTCCTTTCATTATATTTTATCGTCTTCTATTAATCTAAATAATAAATTTTACATATTTTAAATTACATTTCACCGTTTGAGGGGTGTATTGGATTTGAGTAACACGTGTGAAGATAAAAAGCAAAGCAAAAGCCATAAACAAATTTCAACAGTCAAGACAGAAACCGCCACATCACAAAGCATGAAATCAGCGTTTCGAAACGCCGTCGCTTTGAGAACAGTAGCTCCCTCCATAAACCCTCAATTCTACTCTCTCCCTGGCTTTACCGTCGCAGCCGTTTCTTCGCTCTTCTGTCGCGCTAAACCCGAAACGTTTCGATTTCGCCAACTCTCTTCGCCTCTTATCGTGCGTTACTCCTCAATGACAGGCGGCGAGACCGACGCGCCGAAGTCTATGGAGAAGCAGTTCGAAGACTTCCGTGTCCAGCTGGACGAGGCTGGAAGCTTGCACGAGCGAATACGAGCCATTGTGAATGAGATCGAGTCCAGCACAAGGCTCATGCACGCTAGTTTACTTCTCGTTCACCAGTCTCGGCCACTTTCTGGTAGCTAATAGTTTGCTCTCTCTTTCTCTTTTCTTGAAATTTTTTTCATTTCCTGTGTTATTATTACTACTTGCTTCTGTTTCGTTTTTATGCAAATGACTCATTGCTAATTTTTGAATGTCTTTCCTTGCATTGTTTGAATCTAAAAAAACAGAGAGGAAAAAGAAGAATAGCTGTTATTAGATTTAGGAAATTAATGACAAATTGGTATAATAGTGTGTTTGGCACTGTTCAAACCAATTTCCAATGGTCAGTAGCGCCATAGAGTGAACTATCGTTTGGTAAAAAAAAAAAATTTGAGTCAAGTCAAAAAGTGCTCGGACTGCTTTTTGAGTTATAAATTGGTACTAGAAATGAAATAATTTTAGTTCGATTATGTTGTGGTGTAGAGGTTTTGGAGAAGCCTAAGGCTCAAGTGGATGTGCTAAAGGAGCTTTACAGTCGCCTAGCTGAAGTTCTACGTGAATGCCCTGGGGAGTATTACAGGTGAGTAAGTCGTGATAACAAATTAGGTTTGTGTGATTAGTTGAATCTGTTAATTTGTGTTTGGTGATTGTTGCTGTTTTGGTACTTTTGTTTAGGTATCATAATGATTGGAGGAGTGAAACACAGACTGTGGTTTCATTGCTTGCTTTTATGAACTGGCTGGAGACAGGGGATCTGCTTATACATACGGAAGCTCAGGGAAAACTTGGGTGTATGTTCTTTCCATTGATATTTCTGGATACCAATACTTATTATCGTGATTTGGCTGCATGTTTAAAAGAGGATTCCTTGTTAAATAGCTTTCATCTAATTATAATTGAACATGCGCTGTTGACAATTGCTTTTTGCTAATACATTCATTTTGCATTTTGTTTCACTGTTATGAATATTTTGTTCTTATAGTAAAGTACTTCCAGCAGGTTGATCTAGATACTCTGTTCCTTTAAAAGGGCAGTTCTTTTAAAGTTGGAATTGTTCCATTTTTTTGGAAATTTTGTTTATATGAAATACCTTCATATGTCTTTTGCAATTGGATCCTAATCTTGAGAGCCAAATTTATCAAGGAATTTTTTTTTTGCTTTTTCAGTCATTGAGTTCTCATTCTATGTGAGATTGGAGAGCTATGTTCAACCTGCCCAAGCACCGTCTTTGACCAGTCAAAGGGCGGGTTGGCTATTCAAACATGGAAAATTTTATCTAATATATAAGGAATCATAACTTACAATACCCGAGGTGCTGCCCAAGCCTTTAACAACATAGTTAGAGAGATCTAACAACTTTCTTGATTAATTGTGAATTTTCACTCATGTCATAATTTCCAACACTCAACCTATTTCTGTTTTCATTCATATCGTTAGTTTCATTTTTGCATTTGGCAACTTGGTTTAACTAAGTTTCTGATGGGTTAATAATTTTTTTCTAGAACTCAATATCAATCAGAGACATTAGGTAATTAATTTTTATAATTTTACATCGAAAGCTTGAGAATTAGAGGTTCTTAATAATAAATAAATAAAACTTGAGAACTAGACGTGAAGTTTCAGTGGCAAAAAAGTTTGTCTATTTGAGCAGATTTCTTATCTTGTGTTCGTTTATCTGTTTCTTTATGTTCTGGTTAAAGTTCATGTTGTCCCAATGATCTTCCTGCAAGTGAGATTGGTAAAAGAGAAACTCCAACCGCATGCATATTGTTTTAGCTTATGCTTTCTCATCCTCCTCTTGTTCTGTGTCTTCTCAACGTTTGAATAACTCAAGACTTTCAAACGCTACTTGCATTCTTAAACTGTAACTTTATTTTGTTCTGAATAATGCAGTGAGCCAGACAGAGTTTGCTTTGGATATTGAGGATTATCTTATTGGTGAGTAGACTGATGAATGTTTTATGTATTTTCTTGAAGAGATTGCTTCTATGAAATGATATAATTTGTAATGATTCTATGTTATTCTAGCATTAGTTTCAGATTAAGTTTTTGCATTTTTCAGTTATCTGTATGTTTACCTTCAGCTGGACCAACACTTGTTAATGACTTTTTTAATGAACTACGTAAAGTTAATTACCCGAAAACCAAACACAGACATGCTGTACCTATGTGATGGAGTCTGAAGAATGGTTGAACAATCTAATAATTATTTACTATCATGCCATATTTGGTTAGGCTGGTGGTTCATGCTAACATGACGCCGCGAGCCTAGGTGCGCCTAGGCACGCCTCATAAAAATGTGAGAAAATCCCAATCTGAATTGACTCACCCAACCCGAAATCGAACTGTATAACATTTCTATAGTAAATTAAGATATGTTTTGGAGTTGACTTTAAATTTTGACAGAATAAATTAATTTGTATTATTAGTATTTGTATTATTGTAATTCTTTTTGATATATTTTCAATGATTTCTCTTTGTTTTAGTTCAATAGATACTTATATATTTTTTTTTACAATTTGCGCCTCACTTTCATCAGGCGCGCGTCTTGGGCCTTGAGGCTTGCGCCTAGGCCCTAGGGCCCTTTGCACGTTAATGCGTCTTGCGCCTTTAACAACACTGCATCGGTTTGTATGGCATAATTCGTATTGGAGTTTGTATCCTGAGTATATTTATTATTATAATGGTGTGGGGTGACACTTACTGATAGGAATAGTCAATGGGCATGGAATAATTTGTTGAATTAAGGAATCTGTATTGATAATATCAAGCCAAACAACTTGTTCTAAGAAATTTTAGCAGCTTAGAGGCTCCATCATACAATATATTTTCAAAATATTCTCATAATCCCATGGTTCTTTTCAAAATATTCTCATAATCCCCACTATGGGCGTGAGCATGAGGTTATAACATAATTCCTATACAACTAAGTCAAAGCATAGACCAATAATAAAAAGATAAGTGGCTACAATCATATTGATAATACTAAATTAAAGAAATAAGAGATGACGACAAGTGGCAGCGTAGCTGAGTGGCCAACTGTCGTTGCCAATTGCCAGCAAGCTGCTGATTCCTTTGCTGAGTCCCTTTCCTTTGATAGACCTGAGATACCCTTGATTTATCAATACTCCTCCCTAGAGCTTTAACCTTGTCCCCAAGGTTTAATGAAGGAAAATGAGTCTCAATGTTAGCAATTAATTCCCAAGTGCTGTCACAGTCGGGGAGATTCTTCCATTTAATCATAACCTCTTGTTGACCATTTAACAATTTCCGGATGTTTTTCACAGCCTCAGGTGTCACTCTTAGTTCCAATTCCTATGTAAGACCAGAGGGTAGGGGTTGGCTGGGTATATTAAGTGTAATTGCAGCCTTCAATTGAGAAACATGAAAGACCGGGTGGATGGCTGCGCCCTTCGGCAACTACAATTTATAAGCAACTTCACCAAACTTTGCCAAAATTGGACAAGGCCCATAATAACGAGGGCCGAATTTTTGATTAGGTCTTTTAGCCAAAGACTTGAATTTATAAGGTTGTAGCTTCAGAAAGGGCATATCTCCAGGCTAAAAACTAATGTCTCTCCTCTTCATATTTACCCTCTGCTTCATTCGGTTTTGTGCCACAACCAAGTTACTTCTCAACTCATCTAAGAGGGCATCACTGTCCCTCATCAGTGCATTTACCTCTTCTACCAAGGGATTTTCTTCATTGAAGCGCAATAGAGTTTGTGGCTTCCTCTTATACAAGGCCTTAAACAGGGTCATTCCCACAAATCTTTGGAATGACGGGTTGTACCAATATTCAGCCCAATGTATGCATCTGACCCATTGTTTTGGTTGCCCACTCACGAAGCAGCGCCAATAATCTTCCAAACATCGATTTACTACTTCAGTTTGCCCATCTGTCTGGGGATGATATGTCTTACTCATCTTTAGAGAAGTCCCAGGCAACTAGAACAATTCCCCCCAAAACTGACTCACAAATATTCGGTCTCTATCTGAAACTATTGTCTTGGGAAACCCGTGCAATCGTACTATCTCCTCAACAAATAAAGAGGCCACTTCTTTCGCTAAGTAAGGATGTCCCAGCTTAATGAAATGACCGTACTTTGTTAGACGATCTACCACCACCATAATAGTATCCAACTGTTGGATACGTGGGAGCCCACTAATGAAGTCCATTGAGATGTCATTCCACGGTAAGGTGGGGATGGGGAGGGGTTGCAGCAACCCTTTTGGGCTTAAAGTGGAATATTTGTAACGTTGACAAACCTCACACTGAATAACTAATTTCTGCACATCAGTCCTCATCCCATCCTAATACAAGACTGCTGCCATCCTCTTAAAAGTTCTTAAAGAGCCTGAGTTGCCACCTTGAGGGGTGGCATGAAATTCTTTATAAAACTCAGGGATTCTAGGTGACATGAACCAAGGCACACTCGAACCACCAGGGATACGACCAATATCAAAGTAGATCCATTGCAAGTACCAACAGGGGGCCAATCACAAAACAGAAGGCCAAGAGGATCAGAGAAGCAATGGTAGGACTAGCTCAGAGTCTTTTGGCCGACTTCAACAGACAAGTCAGAGGCACACTAGAGATGCATGTGGGCTTCAATGGAGAGGGCTCTAAGCTACTTCACTTGGCCCAAATCAGTTTTGAATGAAGCTTCACAAGCCTTTTGAAGACGGACCTTTTTGAAGATTTTGGCCTATTTCTAGCCTATGCATTTTATGATAAGATAGTTTTTTGGTTTTTGTAATTTCACCCATTATGGGCATTTTTGCCTTCAAGCCTTTAGGGTTTCTCTTTGTAACCTATTTAAACTTGTTTTTTTCTTATTCCTTAACAATAATTCACGACTTTAAAAGAAAATTTGAAGCTCTTAACTCTTAAGCTTTGGCTATGGCCGAATTTCTTGTGATGGAGGGATTCCCCTTTTCAAGTTCAAATCGACTTATAGTTTGGCAAGCTCTGTGGTGTCTCCATTGCTAGCAAAACACACTGATTTCATGTTCTTAGGTTATCATGGGCAAGGTTTCATGGTGGTTTAGGGCTGATCTTGGATGAGTTTTGTTCCAACAAAAACATTGATTAAGGTTCTTGGGGTTTAAGAAAGAATACTTGGGGTTTGCTTGGTTTTGACCCAAGTGAGTTTCTTGTCATTTAGTATCATGAGCTGAGGGTTCCAAAGTCTTGATTTTCCTATCCTTTTGTGGTGTTTGATTCTGTTTTAATTATTGTTTCTTGTTATTCTTGTTTCAGTTATTGTTGGATCTTGTTTTTTTTTTGTTTTCGATTTGTTGTTTCTGGGTTAATACTCTGTTCCGAAATTTTCCTTCAAAATCTGGGTTTTCTTTTCCTTCTTCATATCTTTTCTTCATTGTTGCTAATTTCCAGATCTAGGTTTTTATTGTGTTCTTCATATCAGTTCGTACTTGGGTCAAATTTGGGGCTATTGTGTGTTTTGTTTAAATCAAGTGAGTTTCTTGTCATTTGGTATCACAATGACAAGAAACTCACTTGGGTCAAAACTAAGCAAACCCCAAGTATTCTTTCTTAAACCTCAAGAACCTTAATCAATGATTTTGTAGGAACAAAACCCATCCAAGATCAGTCTTAAATCACCATGAAACCTCACCCATGATAACCTAAGAACATGAAATCAGTGTGTTTTGCTAGCAATGGAGACGCCACTAAGCTTGCCAAACTTAGATAAGTCGATTTGAACTTGAAAAGGGGAATCCCTCCCTCACAACAAATTCGGCCATAGCCAAAGCTTAAGAGCTTCAAATTTTCTTTTAAAGTCGTGAATTATTGTTAAGGAAGAAAAAACAAGTTTAAATAGGTTACAACCCCTAATGGGCGAAATTATAAAAAGCCCAAAAACTATCTTAACATAAAATGCATAGGCCAAAATCTTCAAAAAGGTCCTTGTGTTCAAAAGGCTTGTGAAGCTTCATTCAAAACTGATTTGGGACAAGTGAAGTAGCTTAGGGCCTTCTCCATTGAAGCCCACATGCGTCTCTAGTGTGCCTCTGACTTGTCTATTGCAGTCGGTCATAAAACTCTGAGCTAGTCCTGCCATTGCTTCTCCTCTTGGCCTTCTGTTTTGTGATTGGCCCTGTTGGTACTTGCAATGGTTCTACTTTGATGTTGGTCGTATCCCCTGGTGCTTCGAGTGTGCCTTGGTTCATGTCACTAGGGGAGCTTTTTGGTATTACTAATCTGCCTTGATACAACAAATAGCCACCGTGCAAGCTGTAAGGAGGATGAAAGTTTGGATCCACCAACAAGCTTTGCACCATGCTATTCAGTTTCGGGTCTCAGGTTACTTCAACCTGTAACTCGCCTAAAGCAGGGCAGAAAGCAACGAATAAGGCTGTAAATTGTGTCCTTTATAACACCAACAACTGATTCATGATAACTAAACTCCCCAATCTATTCTCCGTATTCCTCTCAACCCAGGATAAGGCATCAGCAGTCTTGTTCTCCAATCCAGGCTTATACTGTACCTCAAAGTTATAGCCCATGAGCTTGATTAACCATTTGTTGTAATCCTCCTCGATAACCCTCTGGTCCAACAAATGCTTTAAACTGCTTTGATCAGTTCGTACTGTAAACCTTCGACCCAGCAAATAAGGCTTCCACTTCTGGATTGCAAATATGATGGCCATTAATTCCCTTTCATATACCACGAAAGAAGCTTGAGCTCGAGAAGATAAAGTGTGACTCCAAAGGCAATAAGATGTCCTCCTTGCATGAGTACCGCTCCCAAACCCACTCCAGAGGCATCTGTTTCAACAGTGAATTCTTTTGTAAAATCGGGCAAAGCAAGGACAAACAACTTCACCATAGCATTCTATAAGGCTTCAAATGATGCTTGAGCTTCTGTAGACCACTTTAAGGTATTCTTTTTCAACAACTAAGTCAATGGGGCTGCTATACTTCCATAACCCTTCACAAATCTCCTATAATACCCTGTGAGGCCTAGAAACCCTTGGAGGGCTTTAACCGAAGTTGGCACATGCCAATTTGTCATACTTTCCAGCTTAGTAGGCTCAGTCGAGACTCCATTTGCCGAGATGATATGGCCCATATACTCCTAATTGCTTTTGAGCAAAGATACACTTCTTGCCATTGAAAACTAGTTGATGTTGCTTTAAAATCTGAAATGTATCTTTTAGGTGTTGGAGGTGGGATCTGAAATCTGCACTAAAGATCAGGATGTCATCAAAAAAGACCAAAATGAATTGCCTCAAGTATGGTCTGAATATTTCGTTCATGAGGGCCTGAAAAGTCGAAGGGGCATTTGACAAACCAAAAGGCATAACAATGAATTCATAATGCCCCTCGTGAGTCCTAAAGGCAGTCTTCTCAGTGTCTTCCTTCTGACTCGAATTTGATGGTAGCTCGATTTCAGAGCTAATTTAGAGAATGCCCCAGCTTTTTTCAGCTTAGCTAAAAACTTATCAATCACGGGGATTGAAAATTTGTCTGGTATGGTCAACCGATTTAGGGCCCTGTAGTCTACACACATTCTCCACCCATCTTTTTTTTACCTGCAATACAGTGCTCGAATATGGACTTTTACTTCTCTAGATAACGCCTGCGTCAAACATATCCTTCACAATAGTTTCAATTTATGCTTTCTGGAGTGTGGGTATCTGTAGGGCCTTATATTAGAGGGATCAACACCCTCCTTGAGCCTAATGCAATGATCATGCTCTCAAGAGATCGGCAACCCTTTGATTGGTTCAAAATTTGTAGCGTACTCTTTTAAAACTACCTGCAACTCACCATTCTTAACATCAGGTATTCCTGTTGGTTCAGACATAACAGATCAAGCCCTAAAATCCACCAAGAAACCCATGTCCCTTCCCTCGATCATCTTGATTAATTTATTTAATGACACCACACTTCTTGATAAGGAGGGATCACCTTGTAGTGTTACCACTTGGTCTCCACTGATGAATTTCATGATGAGAGTCTTGTAGTTGGAAAATTCTCCCAAGGTGCGCAACCAGGCTACCCCCAACACCAAATCAGAAGTGCCTACTTCGAATGAATGGAAATCTTGGCATAATTGAAACCCCTGAATATTCACCTGCACATTTTTGCACAATCCCTTGCCCGTCAAACATAATCCATTACCCATCTGAACCCCAAATCCCATTTAGTTATCAACCAATATATTTAATTTTTCAACTAATCTTTGGGATATGAAATTATCAGAAACTCCACTGTCAATCAGATCATGGCCCGAGGAAAACCCTAATATCGTTTTAAGAGAAAGTTTGAGGGTGCCACTTGGTTCTTCTTTGACCTGCACCGATGGGTAATTTTGCTTCAGGTGAGGGGGATCAGTTGTTACGAGCACTTCCTCTGCCACCTCTAGTTCTTCAATGACTTCATCCGAGACAATCAAGGCATGACACTGACGATTTTTGCATACATGTCTGGGATGGAATTTTTCGTCACAATGGAAACCGAGGCCCTGCTCTCTTCACCTTTGAAATTCCCGATCTGACATCCTCCTTGCATATTCTCGTCGAGGCTACAGGTAAGAGTCTTGGTTGCGGCGCACTAATACCGTTTTCATGGTCTCCGATCGTAAAAAATCTGATTTAGGGTTTTCGCCACTCCGACCCTACTCAAAGCCCTTACCCGGATCAAATGTTCGACCTGTTCTCGAAATCTTGCTTGCTTCAGTCACTCGACCCAAGTTTGGTTCGCCAAATCCCCGGGCTACACCCACTAGAGCCCTAGTTTTATTTCTCAAATCTAAGGCCTGTTCTAGGGCCCCATTATTTTCTTCTATTCTCTAGCTCAACTCCATTATTTCGGTGATTTAGTGGGCTGATTAAGCCTAACTTCAAATCTCCTATTTTAGCCCATTAGTGAAAGCCCATGCGAGCATCTCTTTTCCTACTCCGTCCAACGGAGCTGCAATGAGCTCAAATCGTTCCCTGTAGTCTGCGACTGATCCCGTTTGTTTAAAGCAACTAGACTCTCATACCCGTTGCCTTCTTGCGAGTCCCGAAACCTCTTCTGTAGCTGGACTTTAAATTCACTCCAACTGGTTATGGAATTTATGGTCTCGTTCCAATGGTACCAACTTAGGGCTTTTCCATCCATGCAAATCACTGCTGCCTGGATCTTCTCCTCCTCTACAACCTGATTCAAAGCAAAGTATCTGTCAACCCGCAACAGCCAATTAAAAGGGTCGACCCCTGTGAACACCGGTAGTTCCAGCTTCTGCCATTTGAAGTCATATCTGTCTTTAGATCCTGTAATGGGCTTGCTGTGACTGTTCTGCCCTGTTTCTTCTGTGAACTTCTCACCTGAACCTTCGCCATTCATCTTTTCTTTCCCCTTATCTCTACTCATCAACAGCTCCAATATCTTTTCAATATTGGCTCGCATTTTGCCCATTTCCATTTTCACGTCGCTCATTTCTCCTTTCAGTCCTGAGACATCTTTTTCCAAATTCTCTGTTCTTGTTTCCATTTTGCTCCTAGTCATAGCAGGAAAGTACGGCTCTGATACCAAAATTGATAGGAACAGCCAATGGGCACGAAATAATTTGTGGAATTAAGGAATCTGTATTGATAATATCAAGCTAAACAGCTTGTTCTAAGCAATTTTAGCAGCTTAGAGGCTCCATCATACAATACCTTTTCAAAATTTTCTCATAATCCCCACCACGGGCGTGAGCATGAGGTTATAACAGAATTCCTATACAACTAAGTCAAAACATAGACCAATAGTAAAAAGACAAGTGGCTACAATCATATTGATAATATTAAATTAAAGAAATAAGATGACGACAAGTGACAGCGTAGTTGAGTGGTCAACTGTCGTTGCTAGTTGCCAGCAGGCTGCTGATTTCCTTGCTGAGTCCCCCTCCTTCCGTAGACCTGAGATACCCTTGACTTAACACTTGATAAGTAGCATGTAACTTATTGTCGATGGGTTGAATGGGAAATGGAAGTTGTTGCGTTCTCAATTCCACTATACAGATATGGGGAGAAATGTTCCAAATTTTTATAGCGTGTAATCCTTGAAGTCGAGCGAAATATGTTATGTTATGTTATTATTATTTTTTTAGCAGGAGCTTTTTTTCATTTAAGGAGGGTGTATATATTATTCGTAGTGAGCACGTCCACATATTAATAAATCGAGGATGGAGGGGTCTCTAGAATTCTGCTTAGAGGTGCATGGCCAAATGCCTCA
Organism: Zanthoxylum bungeanum; assembly: GCA_019454045.1. Lineage (NCBI taxonomy): Eukaryota > Viridiplantae > Streptophyta > Magnoliopsida > Sapindales > Rutaceae > Zanthoxylum > Zanthoxylum bungeanum. The sequence goes on along the minus strand of SKCR01003333.1, from coordinate 6,276 downwards.
TGCGCCTTACGTCGCCTCTAGTGTTAACAACACTAGTTTGCAGGTCAATAAAATCAAGAATAAAAAATGTTAGGAGTGGCAATCGAATTTGTATTGAACTCTAAATAAATCAAATCAAAATTTGATGGATTCGTATTCGATTCGTTTATTAAATGAATCCTTATATCGGAATTCATATTTGATTCGTTTACTAAATGAATCGAATACAAATATTCCTGATATTATTCAATGACATAAATTATCATAATTTATTTATATTAATTCTTCATAAATGCATATATATGAAATATGCAATTAATAGATTTATTAAAAAGGACTCACTAAACACAAGACTATTATTTTTTCCTGTGGTAGTTGGTAATAACTTCTCGAATCTTAGTTGAAAAATAACATCAATAAAAGAAAACAATAAAACAAATTCTAAATGAATAAATGAATTAGTGAGTTCAAATTCGTATTCGATTCGTTTAATCGAATTGACCAATTTATTAAACGAATACAATTTTTCAAATCCATATTCGCTTTAAAGTGAATCGAATCGAATCGAATGAATAAACGAATCTTAACTCAGATTGACACCCCTTTAAAAATGTTCTAAAGATACCTTCTATTTGTCAGATGTAGATGGTTATAAACAACTTACAAACAGTGTGGTGAAGTGTTGTGATATTTTATATCGTACCGCAAGTGTACGGTGTCAAGTTTTAGTATAAATGAGTTTAGAGTGTCGAACCCACAGGGATTGAGTTAACTCGCACTAAATACTACAATTAATAATCCTAACTTTATTTAGACGATAATTAACAAAGATTTAATTAAATAAATAAAATATAAAAATACTTAGATAGGAGGAACTAATACGATAGAGATTCTAGATCCTGATTTCACCTAGCTGTCTCCTATGTATTTGTCATGCCAATTAACTTGTTCAGTGTTATTGTTTATAAGTCAAGATTCCGAAAATATCCACTCCCTCTCTCGAGTATCAGTGAAAATATCATCAACTACAGACTTCAATATCTCTATAAAAATATAGTAGTTAACGACTCATTACGCTTTGTGATTCTATATTAACGACTTCAAAGGAACTTATATATTCTCTCGAACTCTATAAAACTCCTAGGTTATATTCTCTAGATCTATTCAAAATCCTCTCTCTCGAGTGATAGATTCTAAACATTCATCATCGCAAATTGTGGCCAGCAATCAAGAAGCATTAAACTCAAAAGAATATAAATAAACTTAATAAAACTTCATAACAAAATCAACAATCAATATAAAGGTTCAAGCATCAGTTACATCATTCTCCAGAATTAAGGAGTTTAGTTCATGACTAAAGATAAAAACAATGATAAACAAGTCATGAATCTAATGGAAATCATTAGAGTTCTAAGAAAGAAACAAGAAGATAAAACCCGAATTGAATCTCTTCCTCTTCAGACGTCACCGCCTTCGTCTCCTCTTGTCGCTCTTCAATCCTCCTCCTTGGATCTCTCTAAAAATATGTGTTTTGTGTTTTGTGCTGTGTATTCGCCTCCCCCTTGAGTTTTGGACGAACTAATGTATTTATAATAGAGCTTTGGAGTCATTAAACATCTAAAAAACCCTAAAATCCTGTTTCTGGTGTGCGTGTCCCGCGACGCCTGGGCTTGGGCGCCGCGGCCCCAAACCCTCGGTTTTTACTATGGAGCTCGTGAGGTGCCGCGGCGCCAGTGCGTTTTTTCCACTGGTGCTCACGGGCTGTTTCCTGTTGCTCCCGCGCTGTCCGATGCCTCCGCAAAGTCTCAAAACACATCGAATTGGTCCATTTCCTCATGTATTAATGCTCCTACAATTAAAACATAAAACAAACTAAAAAAAACATTAAATGATATGGAAACTAACAAAATATTAAGCTGCGAATGCAGGAATAAGTGGGTATAAACCACACTTATCATGAAGGAAAAAAACCCTCTGGTTTCAAATGAAATGCAGCAAAGTGGGGTTAGACATGTTTTTGTAATGCTGGGAACATTCAAAAGAAATTCATAAGCATATCTTTGATCTATGCTGGAGCATCAATTTATCATATTGTGGTTTGAATTGTAATATTCAACATATTCCGGTTTGAATTGTAATATTCAACATATTCCATTCTTCATAAGGAGAGTGTCTGATGAGCACTTGTGATTTGAAGTGAGAGAAGATGAAAGAGAAGGAATGATAAAATTTTGGAAAGCCAATGAAGTGAAATTCAAGATGGTGCTAGTTTTTCTGCTACTTCAATTGCTGTCTAGGCCTTTTTTACTTTTTATTATTATGAGCTTCACTTTTTCCATGGGATCAGATCGAAACGGCTGGTATTCTTGAGTCTTGATGAAAATTATAATCTTTTTGACTAGAAATGAGAATCCCTCTCTACTGATGGAAATCTTTGCATAATTTGCAGGTCTTTGTTTCCTGTCCAATGAAATGGTAAGAACTATTCTTTTGAATTTCAATAGTATACTATCCTGGGCTAAAAATTCAATGTGGGCTTTGCCCACCCTAACATTTTTTTAAATAAAAAAATAGTTGGGCATTACCTGTATTAGTTGTACGTGAATTTTTGAAGGGGCTACAGACAAATTTGGGAAGTTTTGATAATTTTAGATAGAACTTCCATATTAAATATGAGTGTTGATGCATGCTCAGAGCAAATGAGATTTTGACAGTCTGTGGTGCGCTTTGAATTTAGTAAATGTATGGGGTCAGGTGGGTTATTTGGCATTAGTTAGAAATACTAAATGATTTGGCTGAACAAATCATTATGCAATCTACTGTGTTTCTACAGCCAAGGTATGTGGTGAACCAAGTGCTTGCTGGGAACTATGACTGCCCAAGAAAGGTATTGAGGTTCTTGACAGATCTTCATGCAGCCTTCCGTATGCTTAATCTCCGAAATGATTTTCTACGCAAAAAGTTTGACAGTAAGCTTTCCCAGCCCTTCCTTTTCCTCCATGTCTTTTAACAACCATAGTTCATATTCTGATCAAGCGTATTCTGGAAATCACTGCGTACTTCCCACAGGTTTGAAGTATGACCTCAAAAGGGTTGAAGAAGTTTATTATGACATGAAGATCCGACATTTGGCCAATGGGGATTCAGCTGAAGATGATGGATCCCAAGGACAATAATAGCTCACAGAAGATGTTTATACTAGGTATAGACCTTCAGTTCACCTTTATTTCGACTAGTCTGTTTTTGCTCCTCGGAGATATACAATAAGAAAGCTTTTCAACTCTTAAACTTGGTGTGAGATCAGAGAAAGCCGTAAGTTTGTATTTTTATTTCCTAAGAAGATGATAGAAGGTATAGAAAAAGTGCAAGATTTGAAATGATGAAATCTTGTCCAAGTAACTACTATGCTATTTAAAACAAATTTCTTGATGCGGATCGGTTGGCTGTTGGAAAGAGCCGATAATTTGATCATAGCGAATGTGATTATTGTAATTAGGGATGACAAAAATCTCAACGGGTTAGGAGCCTGTGGGGATCCGCCCCAATCAAGTCGGGTTCGGGGTCCATAATATTCAAAAATCAGTTCGAGGTTGGGTTTGGGCCCGGTTCATTTTGATTATCCAAATCATGTTGGGGTCGGGGCCCATTTTAAAGTTAAAAGAATTACGTTCAAGAGCATTGACCAGGCTGTTGCCATTAGATCCGGCCAATGATTCGGTTCGGTTCCAAATCAGAACCGAATCGAACCGAACTATTCACGGTTCCAACTTTGTGCAACCGTGATCGAACCGAATCATTCCAGTTCTGTTACGGTTCTGCAAGATTGTGGAATTGTGAACCGGAATCGTACTGAAATCAAACTGGATGAAGAAAATTTAATTTTAATTAAAGAGAGAATTAATTTAAAAAAAAAAAATAAAAATGAGATATTATTAAATAAATATAATAAAAAAATAATTAATTTGAATTTTGTTACATTAAATTAAAAACTTTAAATTAAAAATAAAATAAAGAGATTGAACTTAAATTTATAAAAACTTAAATTGCCTATGTATTTTCTTAGGGTGAGAGATAAAATTTACGTAGTTCCATTATATTTTTTAGATAGTTAACCTCATTGTAATTATTACTCATCATCATCATTATCTATTTTTGTTGCTGATCCTTCAGTTCTTGCTCCGCTTCTGTAATTGTAAAAATCTTCAAAATCATTGAGGGCATTTTCATGTTTCTTAGATCAGCTCAACTCCAATCATCGACACATGTTGTTGCTTCTATGATGTTTGGATATAAGGAAGACCGTCTCGTTTCCAAAATATTACCCCGTAAGTTAGAGGAAACAGGTGCTGGTAGCACTTTAGCAATAATCGATAGAATATGATAGATAATTTGATGTCTTTGCCACCAGTGAAGTGTTTGAAAAATTTTACCTACAAAACTTTTAGAAGAAAATTCGAAGTTGTTAAATAATTATCCAATTTCGAGTTGTTAGTCGTGTTTTCCTTGTGTTTTTTATTTCGTTGTAATAACTAACAATCACCTACACTATGTCTTGAAGGTGGTACGGGTTGGCTACTAGATTGTCCTATTGACTGCAAGTTGTAACTACTGACGTAATCATTAAATAAATCCATTAAATAAATTTTTAATTCTTCTATTATATTTCTAACATTAATTTCATTATCTATTGCTAAAAATTCATAGTAAGTTCTTAAGCAACTATTCAAATGCACTAATTTGGGTTAATTTTGTAATGTCTAAATTGCCTATAAAATTAGCCGTTTTATTAATGTTATTAAAGGTAATTTAGAAATTTAACAAAAAAACAAATAAATTTTTTAAAAAAACTAAATTTGTAGGGAGACGTTGCCACTGCTTCCTGCAACACAAATCATGCCCAACGACTAGTTGCTATTGGGCCTGACCAGTGGAACCTTACGGTTCTTTTGAATCGTAAGGTTCCGGTTCCAACGATTCTAGTTGGAATTGTCCGGTTCCTCTGGTTCGGTTAGGGTGGAAACCCAACTTTAAGAAAATTTAATTTTAATTAAAGTGAATTAATTTTTTTTAAAAAATAGAAATGTGATATTACCAAATAAATATAATAAAAAACTATTAATTTGAATTTTGTTACATTAAATTAAAAACTGAAATTAAAAATAAAATAAAGAGTTTGAACTTAAATTTATAAAAACTTACGTTGCCTACGTTTCCTCTTGGGGTGAAATGAATCAAAGCTCACGCAGTTCAATTACATTTTTTTAAATAGTTAACCCCATTACAATTATTACTCATCATTATTATTTGTTCTTGCTCTTGATCCTTCAGCTCTCGTTCCGCTTCCGTAATTATTGAACAAGTCTTCAAAATCATTGGGGACATCTTCTTGTTGTCTTAGACAGCTCGAGTCCAATTATCGACACATGTAGCTTCTATGGTACTTGTGTTAGGGTTGGTGCTCCGAGCGCCAATTTTATTATGTATTTCTATGTAAATACTAATGTAACATTTTATTATGAATAAAATGAACAGTTTCTTTTATATAACTTCTTTTTTTAATATGGTAAAGACGTAACCGACCTTAGAATGATTAGTTATGATACTGTTGCAAAAGCGTCGCAACTGACATTGAGTTGTATCATGACGTTGTCATTCTTAGACAGTTCCCGGTCAAGGTTTACACTACTTGGTCAGTAAAGTAAACCCGTAGAGACTGGTACATGTCGTATATTGGAATCTTGGATTCCGATGGTTTCTCAGTGAACCATGAGTCTTGGAGACTCATATAGACGTGTATGTGTTTATAGCGGATAAACACTGAACGACTCACCGAATATTATTAATGGATGGTACACCAACGTCAATAAGAATCTTCTCGGGTTGAGTGAGCATATTGATTATTTGACTTGAGATACCACTATGGATATCCGAGTTATCCTCCACACTTAGATGGCAGTCACGTCACCGATCTATTTAGATCAGACCTCCGCCTGTTCGTTGGGTGTGGACTGATGCTCAGGATATCCTGTGTGTGGTATAGGTATTCAATATGGAATTAGCAATCTGTTAAATCCAAGGGCCCGTGGTACACTTTAGAAATGAGTTCTAAGTGTTTTTTTGAGGGATTGCTAATAGAAACGTCGACGTGATTATATCTATAGAGATTTGACATTTGTATCTATATCTCTGGATTAATCCGGATACCTGTGACGGAGGGATTATACGTATGCAGTGACCTCGACCTGTATGATTCAGTGAGTTTATTCGTGTTTGTCATAATTTACGGGTGGGTGAATT